>JBBPMS010000037.1:13053-38667 GCA_038090435.1 Phylloporus scabripes | reverse complement strand
TATCGTGACGTTGCTGGAGCAGACAACAATTGATGACGCAAACTGTGTCCAAAGCAAGCTGTCGTTTGTCTCCCAGGGCGAGGATCCAAAGAAGTCCATTATCTTCACCCACATGCTGTACGTCGCTTGGCCGGACCACGGAATCCCAAAGGAGACGGACCAAGCGAGCCTGTTGACGTTCCTCCGCCTGGTAGATACAGTCAACAAAACGCCGCACGTAGATGGTGGCAATCATCCTGACCCTCCGATCATGGTCAACTGTTCCGCAGGGGTGGGCAGGACGGGCACATTTATCGCGCTGTCGTCGTTGCTTCGTTTCCACAGCCTTCTTGATCCAAGTTGTCCAACCATTGGTTCCTCCAAATTGGTGCCTACCAGTCCTTCATTGCTGGGTCCATTATTGGAGCTCGACCCCATCGCACAGGAGATCGATGCCCTGCGAGAGCAGCGACCGGAGATGGTGCAGAGGGGCGAACAAGTGGCGTTGATATATCAGATACTGGAGCGGGCTTTTTTGGACAGGTGATGGTCCATGGACAATTGACGTGCATTACGCATACCATAGACGTGTGTAATAACTATGTTCGTCGTCTCAACAAATATGTACTGTAATACCTACATATCTCTTGTAGCTATGTTCGTTGTCTCGACAAATATGTGTTGCTCGGCTGATCGGGCACATGGCCGACTTGACGAGTCTCGGCTACGATTGAACAGGCCCTGTCACCTATCACGCCATAACTTCCGTCCTCACAACTCTCAGACAACTTTCCGTGCACCTGGCAGGTAAATTTGCTTCGCAAGGACATACTCACGGACGGGTGAGACTGCATGGGATCTCTCGCGGAGTAGCAATTTCCCCAATTGATGACCCCGTGAGCCAATCTCCTTTGTCGCCGACCGTTATCATGACCCACCCAGAAGAGTTGGTTCAAGCCATTACCATTCCCAAGAATGGCGGGCTAGAAGTTATTGAGAAAACAGAGATCCCCTTCCCGAAGGCTGGGCCTCGCCATATCCTCATAAAGGTAACATCGTCCTTATCCCTTCACCCGCGAATACTGACCAAGAACAAGACCGAGTACCTTGGTGTCAATTTCATCGACATCTATTACAGGCAAGAGCACCCATTAAACCGCCTATCTCATCTCACCTGTGATACAGAGAGGGCCTTTATCCCGCCTCTCAGTTCCCCTATGTCCTTGGTACCGAAGCGGCTGGTGTAATCGTTGACTTGCCCACTGACGAGGCCGTCCTCAACGATCCCGACTACCAGAAACGTGGATACAAACGTGGCGGCCACGTCACCGTTGTGCGCCTACTCCATAGCCCCTGTCCCTGTTACCGGTTCTGACCGGGCTTTCGTGCAGTACGCCAGTGGTGCACATGCGGAATACATTTCCATACCATGGGACTCCGTTTTTCCTGTCCCCGACACCATCTCTACACGAGTGGCTGCGGCGGCTCTCATTCAAGGCGCCACTGCTGTTACCTTTATGGAAGAAGCGTACAACGTTCAGAAGGACGATATCGTCTTCATTCATACTATCGCAGGTGGTCTGGGCCTTCTTCTGTGCCAACTCGCCAAGTCTCGCGGGGCTACTGTTATTGGAACTACTTCCACCAAAGAGAAAGCGGAGCTTGCCAAGCAAAACGGTGCTGACCATGTCATCATCTACAAGACAGAGAACACAGTCGAGAGGGTGTTGACTATTACAAACGGAGAAGGTGTCCATGCCGTCTTTGATGGTGTTGGCAAAGACACGTATGTGCAGCTGAGCAGCAACTATTCGTTATCGTTGACCCTTTGGTAGCTTTGAGGCCGACTTCAAGATACTCAGAAGAAAGGGGACCCTCGTGTCTATCGGAAATACGTCTGGTCCCGTTCCGCCCTTCCCACCATTGAGGCTCAGTGAAAAGAACCTCAAGCTTCTGAGGCCGACGTAAGCACTTGTGATTCTTGCTTGGTTCACGCTTACGATCCTTTTTCGAAGGTTAAAGAACTACGCATACACTCCGAGCGAGGCATCGTATTACTTGAACAAACTCTGGAGCCTTGTAGAGAGTGGAACTCTGAGGCCGACCATCTACAAGGAGTATCCCTTCACCGCGGAAGGGGTCAAGCAAGCGCAGACAGATCTGAAGGGCGGAAAGACGGCCGGTAAGTTGGTGATCAAAGTCGACAAGTAGATATGCAGAGATCCAGCGCAAGCATCGTGAAGCAGTGCGGTTGTATGATTTTGAACTCGATTCTGGTGTATGTACTAAGCAAGCACTCGGCAGCAATGTAAAATAATGATTAGTAGATATTCGTGAGAGTCGTTCTACAAGATCCACACTTGTCGTACGTTCACAGCCGCGCAGACATCTCAGACCTGGCATGATCGCCGGAGTGGAGACCAATTGCTACATTAATGTCAAGTACTGCGCCAATTGTCCGTTTCTCGCTAGCGTACTCGATGCAAACTTGAAACTGCCATGTATGCGGCACGAGTAATTGTATCACGGACGCCGTTACTTTTTCTTCTTCGACGGCATCTCCTTCAGCAGCTTACTGTCAAGCCAGTGACATGAATTTTCACCGCACTGCCAAACAGGCTTAAGCCTCATCATCAACTCGCGTGATTCAGCAACCTTGTAGTCAGCATGTTCAGCAGAAAACTTGCGTGCAGCCAAAAGGAGGGCGTTTTGGTCCATGTCGACGCCTTTGTGCACACCCTCACAACCATAGGCAACCATAGCGTATCGCGGATGGATGTCGGGATGGTATTTCGACGTGGGTTGCTGCGAAATATAGAGATTGCCTTTTTCTACACCCACCTCGGCGACCAAGGTGACGTATGGGCGGTCATCCCGCTTGCCCTTGCCCTCGCTCTCGCCCGCAAGCTTGCTGATGATGCTCTTGCCCTCGTCCTTGCCCTCGTCCTCGCCCTCATCATCATCCTTGGCTAGAGGGAAGAGGCCTACTTCGTCCTCACGGAAAGCATATGCGCCTTTACCACGGCCCTTCACACGCCTCTTGACCTGAATAAGGATCGCAGACATTGCAGATTCCTGGAGAGCGCTTCCCTTCTTCAGTAACACTGGGATAGCGAAATCCACAGCTTGCTGGGTTTGATACCCAATAAATGCCATCCCCCTTACGAAAGCACCAAACAGTGCCTCCGTTGTCATCTGATACTCATCTCTAGCCTTGACAAAGTGCGTGAACTGGACCATAGAGTCTCCGAATCCTTGGGAGAAGGACCTATCACTTTCCAGGTTGTCAGGTCTTGCATCCAATATCATCCTGGCGCATTCCGGTGTGAAAAGTTGCTCGATGAATGTGGTAAGCCTGCATCCATTGCTAAAAACGATTCCTTTCGCTCCCAATCCGCGCTCGTGGAGTACGCTGTCCATGTAAGCCCCCATAAGGATCATACGCATGAAAACTTCCCCACGCTGCCCAGCATCTATCAGAGTGCTTTCGAGAAGGTTCGTCTGTTGAATTATGTCGACCATGACACCAAAGAATCCTTTGTCAACAGGCTTGAATGTGAGTAGTTGTCGGGCGGCTGCTTCGGCGAGTATGGGTTCCGATGGATATCTAGATCGGAAGTACAACTAGTGTTGCGGTACAGAGTAGGCTATGCGCATGTGGCTCTTCACTAAGTTAGCTTGAATGTCCGCATTGACTTCGCGGTTCGGCTCGAAATCGAATGCAAGGAGGACGTCCAGAACAGCAATGAGCGGATTATTCCCCACTTCATGACGGGGTCTCCTGTCGAGGTCATGATAGCCCATTAATTTCATTCGCGTGTTGTAGACAAGCTCCTCTGCCCCTCGAGTTACCATGGTCCACCAACTAAGTGAAGTGAGTCAAGCATGGATATCAACCCATAAGTGGCGTACAGCGGTCGACCCCACCTGGCGATGCGGTCAAGCGTGGATAATTCTTCTACATGCAGGACACCAGGCTTGACTGGATCTTCCAAAAAACAGTCAAACGGGGTTTCGGTAATCGGAGCTAATAATCCTGAAGTCCCTCTAGCACGCTCGGATGTCGCTGCTTCCCTCGTAGGCGCAAGGAAATGAAGCAACGGCTGTGTCGAAAGTAACAGGAAAAACAATGGCATATTAGAGAAGTCGCTGATCACCGAACACATGATATCGAGCTTTGTGTGCCCTCCGCAGTACCTTTTTAGTTCGTGAGCCTCGTCGACGTAGATTATCATATGAACTTTTTCGTCGGCCGAATGCGAGTATGTCCCCAGTTTAGTCGTCAAATCTTTGAGAGCACTCTGATTGGTTATCGGGGACTGCAGGAGGCCTCAGCTCTGGTCAGTGACACATGCACCGTGGCTTGACTAACCTTGCAGAACTCAATCACATCCTTATAAAAATTGGAACGGTAACTTGCTTGGTCCATATTGTCATACCACTTGCGCGCAGGGTCGTTGTCCGCCGGGCCAAGTTTTGCAAGTTCTTCAAGCGAACGAGAAAACAGACACTGAAAAAATGTTTTGTACCGCGCTTTGCAGGCCGCCTCGTTAGTGCTAGACGGGCCGATTAGATAGTCACGCAATACGTCGTCAGGTGGTGGGTATGCCGCATCTAGACATGAATTAGCTGGATAGCAGATATTATAAAGGAGTAATTCACACATATTCCCTCTCTTCCACGAATATTGATAGGGAGAGTGTAGACTGACTTTGCAAGCTCATCCACCATTCTCGATTTTCCCGTCCCAGAGCTTTGAACAATGGTGCATATGTTCATGTATGGTGTCGGTCGATACATGTTGTTGATTTTTTTCCACAGCACTTTGTGGTAATCTCCACGAAATGGCAGTTTCCAAGCTTCTTTAAGCACTGAAAAAAGATAGATGTGATATGCATACTCTCAATGAACTTCGAAGGACGTACCTTGGTCAGTTCCCTCCAGATCTTTGGGACGCCAATCAATTTGTTCAACACTAGGTATACCAGGGCCCGAGGACGATTGGAGATAGTCTAGATAATAAAAATGAGTATGGTCAGATGAGTCAAGCGAGCACTCACCCAATTGCAGTATCTCCCGATAGGATTTCGCCTTCCAGGCGGCCTTGAGCTTATCCTTCAGATCTCGGTGTTCTTCTAGGATTTCATCGACGTTCCGATTCAATATTTGACCGTCTGAGCATTGCTGAATGGCTATCAGCAGCGCCGACGCTCTATCATCAGGGAGATCGCTGTCGTTGCCTATTATTCGAGTAACTACCCAATGGGTGTTGATCCGTTTGTCAATTTCCGCATTTTTATCGCCAAGCTTTAGTCGTTTGCCTCGATAGGGGTCGAGTTCATCGGGCGTTCGTTTACCGTCCGACATGATGGTCACATGAGTTGAATGACACTACATTAGAGCAGAGATTGAACCACGCCACACGGGCCACGGCGCAACTGTCGTATAATCCAGTGACTGATGCATACTACGTCAGGTCGCCAACTCCCCCCACCGTTGGCTGTCGTACCGATTGAAGATCCGAACGACCAGGCTGTTCAAGGACGTGAAGGACACTTTGTGGGCGATGTCTTACGCAAAATATGGGCATCCTCCCGACTTTAGCTACTGTAGTGCACACATACTTGTTCTCTCGCTGACTTTCGCTTTGTTTAAGCCGTTCTACTTGCACAGTACACTTGTATCATTCGACTGCAACGTAGCACAGAGATGATATAGCTAGCTGAAAATGCGGAGGTAAGGAACCAACAGCGAAGAGGGTAGGTGTTAGAAATGTGTGCGACTAGGGTAGACGATTAGACATACGCACAAAGAACGGTACGGACCGCATCTTCTCGACGGGGACCTGGATCGCTCGTCCCCCGCCCTGCCAAATTCTCCCTGTCCTTGCTGATGTCTTTGTACTTGTTCTCAGGTCCTCCTTTGGCGCACCTTGGGCCGCCACTCGGGTTCTGGAGCGTGGCGCCGGCTGCAGCGCTTCGTCGACGGAAATGCCCTGGAACTTGTCCTCGCGCCTTCGCGCTCGACTTCTAGTGGCTTGCCTCTTTTAGATGGCTGGCCATCAGTCTAGCGGTCACCGGTCACCCGTACCGAACCCTAGCACTCACATACCAAGTGAACCAAAAACGGGTCGAAGACACTCGGGACGCTACGTTGCTGACAAGCGACTAGTGAGGGGAAGATGTAGCAGAAGGGGAAACCGTGGGCAACGTTGGTCGTGCTATCTAAAGTAGCTCAACGTCGGATATTCTAAAGGAGCAAGACACTGTGATCCATGGGACCGTCGGTCTTCTCCGATACCGATGACATGCCAGTCTGACGGTGAATGAACGCGCTGCACGTCGAAATGGGACACTCACTACTAGAATGTTTCTGTCATAATGAGGTACTTAACCGCGACACTATACTTGGTCGTTGAATGGCTTTAGAAAGATCTTGGTGTAGCTGGCTACCCATTGACCCATAAAAGGAAGTATCTTCCCATCGCCCACACCACGACGCGTCATTGAACTTGAGCAACGCTTCGCCACGACTTCTATCACGCATCTACCATGTTCTTGACGCGCTCAGAGTACGGTAAGAGATCTCCCCGTTAACCATTCATCTTGATCACCTGATGGCCTTGTCAGATCGTGGTGTAAACACCTTCTCTCCAGAAGGCCGTCTGTTCCAAGGTTGGTCACCCCCATCTCTTCACATGACCCGACCACTCTAATCAGCCACCTAGTCGAATATGCCATCGAAGCCATTAAAGTAAATGAAACTTCCAGATCACTCTCATTCCAGCCAGGTTCCTGACCCATCTTCCCCCTCCCCAGCTCGGCTCGACCACTGTCGGCGTCTCCACCTCCGAAGGCGTCGTCCTCGCCGTCGAGAAACGCGTCCAATCCCCGCTCCTCGAATCCAGCTCCATCGAGAAAATCATGGAAATCGACCGCCACCTCGGATGCGCCATGTCCGGCCTCACAGCCGACGCCCGCACCATGATCGACCACGCCCGCGTCACCGCACAGAACCACACGTTCACGTACGACGAGCGGATCAAGGTCGAGAGCGTCACGCAGGCCGTGTGCGATCTCGCGCTCCGGTTTGGAGAGAGCGTGCACGACGAGGAGGCGATGATGAGTCGGCCGTTTGGTGTCGCATTGTTGATCGCGGGTATCGATGAACTGGGCCCGCAGCTGTGCGTGTTTTGCGCGCGATGCCATCTTTTTCTTTTGGCGCCGTGTTTGACGGATTGGGCCTGCTAGGTATCATACGGATCCTTCTGGAACATTCATGCGATACGATGCAAAAGCGATCGGATCCGGTTCAGAAGCTGCACAGAGTGAACTTCAGGACAAGTGGTACAAGGTGGGTGCCTGCTAATTTGACAGGTAACTTGGCTGACTGTGTTTTAGCAAATTCCTCTCCTGGAAGCCCAAAAACTGACCCTACGAGTATTAAAGCAAGTGATGGAGGAAAAGCTTGATCACCACAATGTCCAGCTTGCACAAGTTACACGTGAAAGAGGATTCGAGATCTTAAATGAAGTACAGCTCAAGGAGATAATCGACGCAATGTAATGGTATCAATGGAACGTGTATTTTACCTCTCGCCGGGCTGTCACCTTCATGCACTAGAGACATCGAAGAGGGCTGCTTCAGGAGTTTATGATGCATGGCCGATGGAACACAAAATTAGGAGCTACTAGATAAGTATGCGTATATAGAAGACACGAGCGAAGTGGGTAACAATAACGTGTTAAAAAGACAATGCATGTCGTTTCTTGGGAATGAAGAGCATGGATACAGGCAAGAAAGCCCAGAGAAACATATTATAGGATATCCTGTGATAAAATACACAAACCACGGCTTGCAGCAAAACTTGACAGTGAAATGAAGTAAGAGATTGGTTTACATGAACTGCATCCTTTTCAGATTGTTGGTAATAATGATTTCTCGAACTTGACGAACTTGTCAGCGAATAACATATAACTGCGCTAACCTACTTACCTCTTTGAATGAGAGTGGCGGTACCTCTGGTATCCGTGACAGAGGTAAAGTGGACTGAGGTGCTATTAGACGATGGACGCACAGATGACCATATTACACACCCCTGATTTCCCTGGTCTTGTTCACGGAGAACTCTTGGTGTATTGCCATGAACTTATGATGAAAGTCTCCAAAAGATGTGGGCGAGGGGTCGGCATGATAAGTGGTGTGAAAGCTCACATTTTGAGACGCTTTCGAAATCGTTGGGCCTATCACCATATTGCTTGAGATGGTCTTTAAGGCGGACACCAGCCTTCAGTTTTGCCTGTCAAAAACATGGCTAAGTCGAGAAGTGGCCGAGGTATTCATGTAACCCACCTGCAAGAGGTCGATTTTATTCAAGAAAAGTATGATGCTGACTTCCGTCAACAACTTGTTAGAAACGAGAGATTTCCACAGTATAAATGAGTCCTCCAATCGGTTCACTTTGGGATCCTGTGTGCGAGGCATCATGAGTGGAGGACCAATGCCCAAGGCCGGTTATCCTACCTCAACGAGGGTCTGATCGAATGCAGAGATTGGCGCAAGAAATATGATTGCATTCACTGATTGTAGATCAGATGAGGAGACAAGGGCCGGTGGTTCCGCAGCTCACCATTCTCAAAGTACGGGGCCCAGGCATGGCGTTGATTGCGTGCCCCGCCGACATCATATACTTTCCAGTCGACGTTACGGCGGTGAGCATCAGGAATCACAAACGTATGTTCCACAACGCCCAACGTTTTCAATCGAGCTTTTAAGACGTCCTCTACACGATAGGTAAGTCATATGGTCATTTTACGGGAAGAGAAGGACGTACGATCAGTTGGAAAGTATCGCAGGGCGGTAATGCGAGTGATCTCGTCCAAGAAACTAGTAGGAATTAATCGGAGAAAATGCAACTAATGCACGCAGTCACTCACAATCCGCTACTTTCTTCTATCCTAAGCTCCTTTTCGCGTAGTCGTTGTCTGACGCTGGCATCTTTCCAAAGAGCTAACATTGGTTGCGCATATGCATTGAGTAAATGAACAGGATCTGATGGGTCGTCCCACCATCCCTCGACCTCGTTTGTATGGGCACTTTTGGGGCTTTTGATGCGATTGCCGAGAGAAAAGGCTTTTTTCCAATTAGACCTATAATGAACACTAACTTCAGAATGCTTTGACCTAGATGAGCCACTGCTTGATGCTCCAGGGGACAATGTAGGAGGTGACCCGGGGGACAAGGGGAAAGAAGGGTGACGAGAGACGGGAATGGTAATGACAGGACTTGGCCGTGCGTTCTTGGTGACCGTGTCTTGGGTGCTATATCCACTGGACCCATAGTTCCAGTCGGATCTTGCAGGCCCCATACGCGTCGCCTCGTCTTCATCAGGTGAAGAGAGCATTCGTATCAGGCGCTCCTCAAGCTCCTTGAGAGGTTCAAGTGCCCGACGATATTGGTCATACTTGGGAACCTGGGTATATTGGCGGCGGCTGAGCCTTGGGCGAAGTGTATAATCGAACTCATCATGCTCGTCGTCTTCTGTATGCGGGGATATAGCGTCCAAGATTCTAAGAGAAAGGGTATTGATCAACAAGATACGGATAAACCAAAGGACGCTGCTTGCCTGCGTATGGAGCGGACGAGGTTCAAATATATAACGGCACGCCATGCAATACGATCAGCGCGGAAGGTTTCTGGGGCATGCACTAACTGAAATTCTGTGCCTACTATGAGCGTCTTTTCGAGTAGGAGACTCGGAGATGAAGGAAGAGGGAGATAGAAAGATAAAGATGATATCACCAAACTATTAAGGAAAGCAATTCTTGCTCAGAGGTGCCTTAAAATACGCAAGGTGTCTGTTCCCATGGATTCGGCCATACATGGAGTTGGGTAGCAAATGAGGTGATGGACGATGACGAAAGAGTAAGGGGAAGGGACGAGTTACGCAACGGAGTACGGGACAAGTGGGGAATGTGCGCAGCGAGGGAAGTACTCACGCTTGAGCGTTGTGCTCTTACCGCTCTCGCTCTGTCCGAGGAGGAGAATCTTTATCTCTTGTTTCATACGCGACTCTTTGCGTTCCTGTCTAAGCATTTCGTCGATGCCATCGCTGACGCGTTTGGCTTCAAACTCTTCGAACAGCCTGCGGTCGCGATCTGCGGGGGACTCGTTTGCGGGTGGCTGGAGGACTGCCCAGAAGGGATCGGATGTGGATCTGCGACGGTTTGGGACAAGGGGGACGCTCATCGACGTTGTGGGGGCACGACGGGAAAGAGGAAGGAGGACGAGACGCTCTGGGTGAGACAAGGCAAGGGAGCAAGCTAATCCTAGTCCGTAATAAGGCAGAGCACCACTTCCGAATCGGGTAGCCATAAACACTCACGTGCTAACCCATTCAATGAACCAACCCGTTTCATCCCACTGAGCCTCACCTCACATCCCATTCATTTGTAGTGTTCAACCAGCCCTTCACGCCTTGCTGTCCCGTTGCTAACGTGCATCGTTTGTGGTGCCACGGCGGCCCAATTAAGCCACAGTGACAACCACTCTAACAGCTGTTCATGAGGCGACTTGAAACGTAGTGCCCACGTCTCGCTTACCGGTCAACGTCATCAGCACCTTCTGGTATCGCGGAGGGATGTACGATCGCCTAGCTACATATCATGCCCCTTTGCCATCGGTGGCGTTCAACCTCCACGCCCACCAAACCACGTCCTTTGCACGAGTCGAATTGCAACATCGGAGGAACGCTTTCCCGTGTCTCTCCTTTAAGCTATGTTCCCAGTTTTCTTATCTGTGCCCTGTCAGGGTGGCAATCTTGATTCCACGTTGCGCCGCGCCCCAGACCGGCCCTCACTTTCCAATGGAAGGCACATTGTCACCCACGTTCATTTTTTTTTTCCAGCAGGACGTGGGGCCCCAGAAGTGGAGACTTCCTCTATCAGCATGTTGCCTGTGCAGTTTTTGAACTCGACATCTTGCACATCAATGTTCAATTCCCGACCTTGTCGTGTCAAATGATGAAATCATATCGTCGATTCAGGGTCGGGGGCTTGTGGATCAACGAGCGGCTTGAGTATCCCACCTTCAGTTACGCCATCTCCGGATTATCTGTGTCTTGCCCAGCTGCTATAGGCTCCTTCCCCGGCCGTAGTGGACTGTTTGTCATGCGTACGTATGGTGCAACTTTTTCTGCTCATATATTATGCCAGCCAAGCACTGGCCGCATGTGGTTCTCTCTGGTTCCCTTCTCCTGGACTGAATTATCCAACCTAACCTAGAAGTTTCCTCGCTACTTATGGCATCCCGGGCTTTGCTGGCGAAACGTATTGTTTGTCCGAGGATACTTCAGTGGGTACTAGCCAACAGCCTTGGTGTTGCCGAAGTGTTGCCGAGTGTTGCCGAGTGTCGCAGACTGCTCATGACAGTACCCGTCCCACTGAAGTACTAACCCAGATATGGGTATGGATCGGTACGATGCTCGCCAATCGGTAGGTAGCATGGTAACGAGGTTCTCTCAGAATCATTCATTTCGTCGTTTGCCCTTTTACCGACATAAGTTTTCATCTCTATGGTCGATGACCTCTGCCTGGGATGACAAGGTCGAGCACGAAATTTTTTTTTTCGAGTGCAATTCAACCGTGTGCTTGCAGGCCGGTCAGCGATCTAACCCATGTGCGTCCGGATTTCGCCAAGTTTGTACTACCCACACAACTCAAATTATCATGGGGCCACGAACTTCGGAAGGATGATAATTCCGTCGCCTAGTCCAACGCGCTTCTCTTCGCTGTCGCATTAGCAAGTATGGAAGATACCCACCTTTTGAGGCACGACCCCTGTTTTCTGCCGAACGGTTGACGTGCGCCACCCATTGCCATGCATCCAATCGGTCGGTGTTATCATCGCTGTCCGGCCATTCGAGAGTGTGGGTTAGTCCGTGAAATTGCATCGATCGGGCACGTAAGGTTTCCGCTTCCGTTTTACGCCTCTTGTGTATTTCAGCCAGTTGTGATTCTGTTGATCTTTTTCCCCATGCGCTTGGGTCTCGACATCACCCAATTCGCGTTCGAGGGCCGTCTTTTTTTTCTCCCATCGCAAGCCACGTCAACCAGAGTGTTGATTCTCCGAGGATTTGCGGACGCGGACGACAATAGGGATGACAGCAGATGCTCCAGTACCGGCTCGTGTGATTATCGCGGGAGGTCGAAGTTTTTCTTCCGATCCGGACTTACCCGTTACAGTAAACGAGCTTGCCGTTCGCTTGTGAATGGGCTTGAGGCCTCGGATCGAAAATCACGGCAATGTCTACGATCAAACTGGCATAACTTTGATAGACCTCGTAGTAGAGAAACCAGCCTATCCATATTGAAACCGTCGAGAGTAAAGACATGTAACGGAGGTTCAGCAGTGTCCCTGTAATGCCTTGGTTGTGTGTAAAACAAGCACAGGTTTGATGTTCGTGCTGAGTACTTACTAGCCTCAGTATAGGCGGTTGTCGTGACAGCTAATGCTATCTTCCGGGACGCTTTCTCCGTATTCATGCACCGAGGGCTCCACATCAGACTAGGCATCCCACTGAAACCTCTTTACTTAGTAGTTTACTCAGTAGTTATTAGCTAGTATAGAAAATAACGAATGAAACGACAATCAACGCGGGAATCTGAAAGGTGAAACGGGCCTTGGAGTCGGAGATGGTGTGATCGCGTCGCTCCCGGTAATAACCGCAGGAAGCGGCATACGTAGCAATGTGCTCGGTCCCAGTGGCGCACGAAGCGTCGGCGGTTCGGGATTCGGACGCTCAGACGGCGTCGCGATGAGTCGCTCTTCCTCATCCGGGTCAACTCCCCCCGCACTATCCAATTCAGGGACCGTTAGCAAATCCTCGATCGTGAGTGACCTTGGCTGGCGTGCGTCGATCGCAGCGACGACGTCGGCAAAGTCTTTCTCTCCAGTCCATTCTCCAACGAGTTCGGTGAGGTCTTCGTAGCCCTTGGCGGCGGCGATGCGGGTCTTGAGCTGATGGGCATCAGTTTTGGAGCATTCCGTGCGAGGGGCTTTGAATTGGCTGACGCAGAACTTGGTGAGTGCCCAGTGGTTGTCTAGGCACCTTGACTGCGGGTACATGAGATGCTGAAATCGCATGCGGGACTTAACCTACCAATCGCAAATAGGACGGTATAAGCGTGGTTTCAACGTCTATAAGTGGGGTTGAAGAAAAACATGTCGGATTTGATTCAGCAGCAGTGGCAATCATCACGGAAGATGCACCTATGGAGATGGTGAGATCGGATTGCGCTCCAAGCGGCGTGCCTACCCGTCAGCTTCTTTATCCGCCTGGCATCCTCCCATCCTTTGCAGTCCCCATTCTCGACGACGGCGATATCGGCACCAAGATCTCGAACGAACTCGACGATTTCTCCGAGTCTATTCACCAGCGCAGCCTCTCTTGGACGCATATTCCGCGTCCGGCAATGGACTGTCAGAGCACTCACGCCAGTTTTTATGATTCTCTCGACGAGCTTTTTTGTTTCCTCTTGCGTCGGCAAGAGACGAATCTTTGCCGAGACGGTGATCTCAGGGGGGAGTTCCCTGCGCAACGCTGTCAAGATGGCACACAAGAGATCGGGGTTGGTGAGCAACGCGGCACCCATGCCCGAATGGGTGCTGAATGGTTTTGGGCAACCGCAGTTGAGGTCGATGCCTGAGACGTCTTGCACGACTGTTTTAGCGGCCTGGACGGCGGTTTCGGGTGACGAAGAGCCGATTTGGTAAATGAGGTAGGGCTTTTCGATGGGGTGGGTGGTGAACACGGCGCGCGTTTTGCCATGGTAGGAGACGACGCCGGTGTGGGCTGGGGAGGGCTGAGAGCAAGGAGGGGCCGAAGTGAGGTGAGGTGCTTACGGTCGACGACGCGTTCTGTATGTAATATGGCCTTGTCTATGATCTCTGGGCCCCAGACGAGGGTTGCGCCGTGTTTGAGGGCTGTCAGACGGGTTGGGACTGGGGACGGTCAGTGGGTGTGCGAGGCGGACCGAGGCTGGCGTACGGGCACCTGAGCGGACCATTGGGGCGAGGAAGACGCCGTTCTTGAAGGACTCGGGCGTCAGATGAGCGAGTTTCTGGCGCTTCAGGGGACGTTCGCATTCGCGGCGGGACATGGATAAGAGACGAGCGAACATTCTCACCCTCCTCGATGCTGATCCAACGCTTGATTAGGACAATGTCGACCTCGCTCACCCCCGTCGCGACCAAGTGTACGTCTCAGACCGCGCCCGGACCCCAGCTCACCGTTCCCAGCCGCACCCGCCGCAATCGGCCCCTACTCGCAGGCGATCAAGGCCGGCGATCTCGTCTTCGTCTCGGGCTGCATCCCGCTCATCCCCGCCACCGCCAACATCGCAGAGGGCGGCATCGTCCCGCAAACAAAGCAGGCACTCGCGAACCTCCGAGCCGTCCTCGAGGCAAGCGGGACAGACGTCGACCGTGTCGTCAAAACGACCGTGAGTGTTGTCCCAGACGCCGCGTCGACGCTGACCCGTCGTGGCGACAGGTCTTTTTGAAGAACATGGAAGACTTTGCCACCGTGAACAGCGTCTATGCAGAATTCTTTGGAGACCACAAGCCTGCGCGCTCCGCCGTCGAGGTCGCGCGACTCCCCAAGGACGTTCTTTTTGAAATCGAGTGCATCGCAAGGTATGTCAGACCTTTTGATCGGTCGCCAAATCACCGTGCATCTGTATTCCAGTCTCAAGAACTGAACATCTGCGTGCTGTTCTTTACAAATTACATATCCAGGAAATAGGAATGGAATATATAGGCTAAGGGTCTCTATGTCTGTCGGATATCTATGTGCAAAGTAGATCGTTGGACAAGGGATGCGCGTGAGGACGTTATGTGACACACCAATAAATAGGAATGATGTACGGTCAATAAAAGAATGCGTGCAAGTGGGCGTAGCGCAGAAGAATGCAGTTGGCATCAAACAAACCTAATGCCACTGCCCGTGTAGAAACAGGCGCGTGCGGAAAGCGAATCAATCGAGTGAAGCGTACCCACAAGAATCTCTGTCTCTTTCACATAATGACACAATCCTTGTTTGTCTTTCCGTCCGACCCATCCGCACGCAGAACGACCGACTCTGACCGACCAGGTACGGGATTTCCCTTGAGTCGTTGTTGTGCACGTTTATCGCCCAGCTCAGCGGCCTTCTTATAGTAGGATAGGGATCTAATCACACGCCCATAGGTCAGTTCAGACACACATGTGAGAGATTCACGTACTCCTGGGGATCTGGCGCCGTACCGATTCCCACTTCAAGAAAATACCCTACGGCATACATGGCCTTGGCAAGGCCGGCATCCGCAGCTCTCTTGGCCCACAGGTACGCCTCCGTGTCCGATTGTGGAAGCACTCCTGGCGAACCAACTAGATACCATGCTGTGAGAGCGAAACACGCATCACGATGATTTTGCTGCGCCGCAATGTTCTAGGCACCTCATCAGCGCATGACACAAACGGATGACTAGGCCCACAGAGCACGCACGTAATAGTGAATGGACAGGGCAGGGTCTTGAGGGCAGCCCAGTTTGCCATACTCGTAGAATTCCCCTAACCGGTATGCCGATGGGGCGTAGCCAAGTTCTGATGCCTGAGCCAGGAGCTCAATGGCGTACTCTGTATCCACAAAGACCACGTTGTAAATGCCTTTCTCATGGAGGAGGGAGAGTTCGTGGAGCGCATGTGGGAACTCGGCTGTAGCATGCTCCGCAGAGCGTTTGAGCCACTTGACGCCCTCTCGGGGCCGTTTAGCGAGGCCAAGCTCGCCGTTGAGCTCTGCTATTCCGAGACGGTACATCGCACCTGGATGGAGTGCGGCGGCGGCTTTGCGGTAGAACTGGAGTGACTTGGGTGATTCACGCCTGCAACCCCAGCCGTTCTCACAACACGTGCCAGCACGGTAGGCTGCATCAGGATGGCCGTGCTTTGCGGCAAGGACAAACAAAGGATAGGCGCGATCAAAGTCCTGCTTTGTTTTGTACGTGCCGATACCATTGGCGTAGCAGTCTGCGAGAAAGTACTGCGAGGCTGGATGACCGCGGTCAGCGAGACGCTTGAGGAGGGCGAGTGCCTCTGTAATCAGGTTCTCTCTTTTTTCGATCGCCTTTTCAATGTCCATCACGTTGCCCGGTGTGCGCTCTGGTATGGGGTATGTCTTTGAGGCATCGATCATGAAGACGGCAAACTCGAACTGGAGATCGGGATCCTGTGTTTTCTTTGCATTGGCACGGTAGAGTTCGAGGGTGCGGTCATGCGAGAGGAGAGACGCCTGGTTTCCTGGGCGGAGATGGGAGTGATCTAGGAGGGGTCCGCCTGGCTGGTTGGGCGGAGATGGTGCACGGATCGAGTGGGAGGTCTGGACGGGGCGTACTTGGGTTTGCTCGACATGGTGCGGGGTATAAAAGTCGTCTGGATCCTGGTTGTGGTTGTGGAAGTCGAGTGTGCCGAGGGGGACGTCGTCGGGATCATACGGGACGTCGGGGGGCTGCTGTACGGGGAAGTTGGATGGGCGGGACTGGCGCTGTCGGCGGTGGTCGTGTGCGCCAAACTCGGGGTCGTAGAACGAGTTTGGGCGGGATTGGTCCTGGGTGTACATGACTGGGCGGAGACAACAAAGTTCACAGCTTTAGCCATGCAGTCGCTCCGCTCACGGCCTCCCTCGGACTCGAGAACGCCCAAACGACATGGCTCCAAGCTCTCAAAGGCCCCCTCGACGAGGCAGAATGTGCGCAAGTCTACCGTGGACGACAAGATGAAGAAGCGCATGTCGCTCAGATATGCAGACATATCCGCGCCAACGGACCCTTCAGTCCCAGCCGTGCCAACCATCCCGCTCGGTCTCAGACCAGGGCAGCCCCGCGATCCAGACGAAATCGTCCTCGACGTCGCCCCGGCCAAGGAGGACCCCCGCGTCATCGACCAACGCCTTCTCGACAAGCAGGACTTTGATCCCGACCACTGTGCGTCCCATCTCGCCCCCGTTGTCTGTTGACGAGCAGCCCTGCCAGATCTCAAGGCAAAGCTTGCCAACTCGACCGAGGCAGAACTCAAGTCCCTCCAGTCCTCTCTCCACTCCCTCAAGGACGATACTGCGGTTGACCTGCAGCGCAATGTCTTCAAAAAGTCGGTCTTACCTCGTCTCAGACGCTACCGCTCACCTCTTCGATGACGTAGCTATGCCGAGTTCGTCCTCGTCTCAAAAGAAATCAGCATTCTCGAAAACGAAATGCTCGAACTCAAGGAAAGTCTTCAGGAGTGGAAGAGCATGCCTTCTCTCCTGCATATTGACGAATCTGCTTCTGTCGCTGGTCGGTCTCTTTCTTGCATCTCTCCTCTCGCAAAACTTATCCTCTCCCAGAACGCAGGCGTGCAGCACGTTCCTCCGTCGTGGATCTTCGCATCCTCTACGCCTCCCAGATGCAGACACTACATTCGCAGATATCTGGTTCTGCAAAGTTTGCACCCGCCACACCAGGCAGGCACGTCGTGGCCGAAATAGATGCCATTTGGGAGCTGAATGCGGCAACATACAAGGTCATCAGTATGGTCAGGTTCGTCATATTGGACGATATCGTTTTGGTTGCCAGGAGAAGAAGGGGTGGTGGTCCCGTTGCCCCCACTTCAGCGGGCAGCAACACTGCCGAATCGTCAGGCAAGCTCGTTGCGGAGAGGTGCTGGCCCTTGAACGAAATGTTGGTCCTTGACACAAAAGATACCGCAAGTATGTCGTCTTTGCACACGAGGTCATCTTCTCACTCCCAATAGACATGACCAATGTCTTCAAAGTTCGTCATGGCAAGGAGACACATGTATATCGCACCGATGCTCTCACGGACAAAAAGACGCTGCTTGGACAGTTCCGCCAAGTGGCGGAGGAACTGGCAGTTCGAAAGCGCAAGGAGCGTGAGGGCGAGCATGAGCGCAGGAAGAGCTTGTGGGCGGGTGGCAACTCAGCGAGTGACGTACGCCATTATCCTTGCCACGAGAGGCTGTTTTCACATCCACGAACCAGCGCGCGTCTGCGGTCTTCAACCTCGACAAGCTTCCCCCCATTTCTGACTGGATGACAGAATTGGCTCGCGCTGCGAACGCATCATCACCAGGCGCCGCGGAGGCTGCTGCGAGGGCCAAGAGTGACTGGAATGCACGTGCTCTCTCGGAACTCTCGGATGACTTGACCGTCGCCATCGCTCTTCGCGCATGGCCGCGCGCTGTCCAGCTGGCCGAGTCCGCGCGGACTCACCAGACTCTGTTGCCCCTTGTCGCAGCACTGACATCTGCCCTGCTAGAAGCACTTGCTCGTCCAAAGAACTCCAAATCCACGTGTGTGGAGCTCGTTGGTCATCTACTACGTCTTGGTGCTGTTGCTCGGGCCCGTGAGACATTCCTGGCTGCCCGAGGAGCGGCGATCAAGGGTTATGTTCGAGCTATCACGTTTGAAGGGCATGTCGGCCTCTATATACACAATCTAGCAGTGGTTATATTTACAGCGATAAAGCACACTGCGGATTGGTTCCTCGCCGGGTTTGTAGAGCATGAAATGACCTCTGGTGCGTCAATTATTGACTGGTGGAAAGTGTTTCTCACAAAGCAGCCCAGGTTTCATTGACTGGGCCAAGAAGCAGATCGAGATGTATGCTGAGATGTTCAGGAAACAAGTGTATAGCTCGGATGTGGACCAAAAAACCGTTGAGGAGGCACTCAAGATCACCCACTCCCAGAGCCGAAAAGTTCGTGTGCTTGTTTGACGTACCGTGCATCATTTCATCGATGACTATACAGCTTTTGCAAGAGTTTGGTCTCGACTTCCATTACATCCTTGATGATCTTCTGTCTCAACATCCCAAAGCATTGTCCGCACCTACCTCTTCAAACGTGCCTCCCCCTCTTGCGGTCCCACCTCCTTCCCTGTCTCGAATGCCGCATTCGCTCAAGTCACCCTCGCCCTCCCCTTCTGTCGTGAATCGTCCCACTACACCCACCTCCCGCACGCGCCGGCCGTCACTTTCTCGGGGTGATCCCAGTGTCCCTTCAACCCCCGTAAGACCGCTTCTTCTGAGATCCAGCAACAGTGTGAGGGAAGCGGGGCCCCTACCCCCGCGGTCTGCGAACAGACCGACTGGTTCAGCCGTACGTCCGTTGCAGGTTCCTGAACGAGAGGGGATGTTTTGATAGTCGGTAGTGGCACAATAATATTGTACTAGTTTGTTAGCGGACGCGTCTGTCACGCGTGACGGCACGCGTCTAATATTCTCGACGATGACGACGCCCATCGAGCCCAGCCCACCGCGATGGACACCCTCAGCGGACCCCAGCTCCATCGTCGTTCCAGGTGTCGACACCAATGCACCCATAAATGACCAGATTGACCAGATCGAACAGCTGATCACCATAAAGCTACAGGTGAGTCCGGTTAAAGGGTGGATGTACCAGCAGCGAATGATCAGGAAGAACATAGATGCCAATTTTTCAAAGATTCAGCATATCATGTCAACGAGATTGTTGCCTGCTGTGAAGTGCTATGCACTCGGTACAGAACCAGTCCGTGAAGCAGCCAAGGTGCAGTATCCTACAATCATTTTCTCAGACATTTTTGACCCACATCTCTAGTTTTGGACGTCCTTTTACGAGCAAGCTGCGCAAGTGCATATACCAACCCTAGAAGATGACGATCTCATACACGGCGAGGAGACTCAGTCGTCTGTCACAGCTTCTGAACCGCCGTCCGTCTCTCAACCCGAGGAGGATTCGCATGCCACCCATTCGCGCATGCCTTCTGAAATCACCTCTGGGACATATGACGTGACTCCAGAGAGCTCGTTCATGCCCACAAACGCAATCTCGTCGACCCCGGCACGTCCTGGGCAGGCTCCCGATCAAAGTGTGGACGAGCAGCCATCCTGGAGTGCTTCTCTCGACTTGCCGATGGCCCGCCTCAAGAACGAGCTTCAAAGCTTCGCCCTGGAACAACAGGAGGGAGCATCCATTCAGCAAGACGCGTCTTCTCTTACAGACAGCATCATGTACGAGGAGGAGGACACTGTCCAACAATTTCCGTTTATCAGTCAAGAGAAAGCGGGGAAGGGTCCTTCAAAGCCTGGTCGTGAAGATGCTGAGCCCTCACGGGTCCCTCGCAGTGCGCTGCCAACTCCCCGTGCAAATGCAACAAGCGGATATATCTCGCCACTCAAGGTCAAACCAAAGACACCCACCGCTATCCCAAAACATGTTCGGTCTTTCCTTCCGTCCAAACTGGACAATGAATCCGTATTTCCGTCCCCTCGTCGCCAAAGGTACGAGCGGACGCCAAAAAAGCCTACAGCCGTCTCCTCCGCATCTACATCCACGTCCACATCTACTTCTGTATCCTCGTCCATGCCGGATATACCTTCTCTAACGAAACAATCGTCCGACTCGAACACAGGGCAGGGCTTTGACGCATTCAACGACTCCTTCGACGACTCGGTTGATTTGATGCAGGGAATGTCTCCACCGCGAACGTTGGCATTTGCCAGAGCGCCCAGGTCCAGTGTCGGGCTCGGACTTTTGCCACCACTCGGGCGAACACCCGGAAAAGACACGTTGCCTACTCTTGGCAGAACACCTGGGAAGCAAGCAGCGAATCGAATTCGACAAGATCTGCTTGGAGACGTGCAAAGCCAGTTTGGGCCCACGAGTAGCGCAGTATCGGACAAGATGAGAACACCTGCATTTGGGTATGGTTCTGGCACAGTCAGAGATGACACGATGAGTACGATTCCGAGTCCGCCCTCGCTGTCACGGTACATGCGACACCCATATCCTTCGTGGGCGGATAGCAACGACACCGATACCAGTCTGGCAACCATGATGCGTCGTGTTGGGCTCGAGATGCCAGAGTCCAGCTCCAAGGCGGGTTCGGTTGCGTCAGCCCCTCACTCGAGGGTAACGGACGCTGAAAGTAGCATGCTTGTTCCTCCAATGAGGGACGAGCTGCATACCCCCGGCCAAGAGGGAATGGACACGCTTGATCTACATCACGACGACCAAAGCGCGATCCGCCTCGGGTCTCACCTTGAGGCAGATGCGGACTCGGACTCGGACTCGGACTCGGACTCGGACTCGCTGATCGACGAACCCCTTCATTCTAATCAGCCATCCACAGCCTTTATCATGGCGTCCTCCCGCGAACCTGGCCCAGATGACTCTTTTGGGTCGTCCAACTCGAATCACTCGATGGATTCGCTTGGCGAGGATGAGTTTGGCGAAGATGTGGCGGCGGTGCACCCCTTTGCGCGGGCGCTTGAAGCGGGGGGCGAAGAGGGGGATAGCTTTGATGACAGCTTTGATTCCGAGGGTGGGTACGACGTTGGTGAGGAATCTGTGGTGACGGAGGAGACTGTGTTTGGGATCCCACCTGCGCAGCGTCGGCAGCAGGAGCGGCCAGGTCAGTTGAGGTTGCTTGGGGAGGATTTATTGCAGAATACGATCGGGATTGGGGGTCAGCTTGCCAAGGCGGGGAGGAATGTTGAGGAGACGCCGACGCCGTACTACGGACGAGGTTGATATGAATGAACCACGTGATCTCTTGTGCCGGATGAGCGGAAGGAACTTGGTTGACGAGTGAGAGGAACTTGACTGTGACCGTCATCAGCCGGACATTGAGGATGATACCCACGCAACGTACCGCAGCACGGTCTCTTGGCCGGGTTCGCGTCCAGGCAGCGACACAGGTGTCGATCGCCGTTCATGTCCCCAAGACACCCGGCAGAACCGGGCAAGCGCATACGTTCGCGAGTATGTGGAATATCCAATCCGAGACAAGACCTTTGGCTTATCCCAGTGGCGCGTTCCAACACCGAGCACTTGCGACTGCTGCTACGAGTGAGTATGAAAGTCTCACCGGATCTTGCATGTGCTGACGTTCGTGTGCGAGCGGACCCATCCTCCACGAGGAAGCCTCATTTCGACAAGATACTCATTGCCAACAGGTGTGCTGGTCTAGGTCATACATGTCAGTTTTCTAACGCGTCGAGTGCTCAGAGGGGAAATTGCATGTCGTGTGATTCGGACTGCTAAGAAGCTGGGGATCAAGACGGTGGCAGTGTATAGTGAAGCGGATGCACAATCATTGCATGTGCTGGAGGCCGACGAGGCATATTGTATTGGTCCTGCACCTTCGGCAGAGAGCTATGTGAGTGTCTGATCTTCGTATGGAGTGGTGAATTGATATCCCGGTCTTAGCTGCGCATAGATAGGATTATCGAAGTATGTCAGAAGAGTGGTGCACAGGTTGGTCTCCTTGACGTGTCTGGTGACTCAGTATGTTTACCGCACTCTCTGTTAGGCTGTCCATCCAGGGTAGGATGCTGTCCCTCTCACTCCAGTGTCCTCCTGACGCGATGTATTTATGCAGTTATGGTTTCCTCAGCGAGAACGCCAAGTTTGCCAAACGGCTCGCAGAGGAAGGGATTGTATTTATTGGACCACCATCGAGTGCCATCATTTCGATGGGTTCCAAGAGGTCGGTACACGTCTTTGCAACAATCCAAAATGAGATGATTGAAGGAATGTGTCAGTGAATCCAAGAACATCATGTCTGGTACGTTGCGTTCTCAACCTCTGGTAGCGTTGCTAACAATTTTGGATGAAAGCTGCTGGCGTACCGTGTGTTCCGGGGTATCACGGCAGCAACCAGGATCCTGAATTTCTATCCGCCCAGTCGGAGAAAATTGGTGGGTCCACGAAGGATTACCGGATACATCTAGCCTGACGCTTAGTCTGTGTTTGCAGGTTATCCTGTTTTGATCAAAGCCATACACGGGGGAGGCGGCAAGGGCATGCGCGTCGTGTCCACCCCTGCCGACTTCATGGATGCCCTCGAATCTGCCAAACGCGAGTCTTTAAAGGCATTTGGTGACGCAGATGTCCTCGTTGAGAAATTTATCGAGCGACCAAGGCACGTCGAGGTCCAAGTCTTTGCAGACACGTTAGGCGGGGTAGTCAGTCTTTGGGAACGAGATTGTTCCGTACAGAGACGAAACCAGAAAATCATAGAGGAGGTAAGAAGTTTTTCAGTGTCAGTGTGATTGGCCATCTAACCGTGCATACTTGTCAGGCACCCGCACCAGGACTTTCCCCCGAACTTCGTGCGGACTTGTCCGAGAAGGCTATCGCTGCTGCGAGAGCAGTCAACTACGTCGGTGCTGGTACGGTGGAGTTCATCTTTGACAATGATTCTCAAAAATTTTACTTTATGGAGATGCAAGTGGCAATTGGATGTGTTGTGAATCTGAGCTGACATTTAACGTTAGGAACACCCGATTACAAGTTGAACACCCCGTCACGGAAATGATAACTGGCCTCGACCTCGTAGAATGGCAGCTTGAAGTATTTCCTACATGCTGATGTTGTTTCGTCGTTGCTCACGTACGGAATAGGTTGCAGCTGGTAATCCTCTTCCTCTTACACAATCCTCTGTGCCCCTGGTCGGACATGCCTTCGAGGCGCGGATATACGCGGAGAATCCCCGAAATGACTTTCTTCCTGATTCAGGACGGCTTTTATATCTCTCTACGCCAACGCCTACGCACGTCTTTGCACCTCCACTACCACTTCACGCCACAGAATCAAGTGAGCCTTCACGACGCGTGCCCGAAGCTTCGGCTGCAATTACGCCCTCTCTCCGCCTTGAGCAAGGATTCACAGAGGGTGCTCAGATCGGTGTATTCTATGATCCAATGATAGCCAAGCTCGTGGTCCATGGACGGGATCGAACCGAGGCCTTGAGAATGCTCAGGCGAGGACTGGAGGAATATAAGGTAGTCGGTGTTGCTACCAACATCGAGTTCCTCAGAACACTTGCGGGCAACGATGCGTTTATTGAAGGCGATGTTGATACGGGATTCATCAAGAAGCATTATTCAGAGTTGTTCCCACCAATTTCAGATCCCTCACCAGAAGCTTTTGCGCAGGTTGCGTTGTACGTGGCCCTGCGAGATCAAATGGCTTCATCTGGCCTTCAAACCCCCTGGTCGTCACTCGGTGCGCGTCGGTTTGGTGGAGATGTCTACGAGCGTACTATCACACTATCCAAGGACGACACTTCAGCTTCCCATGTGAACGTCACGCTCAAATATTCCTCTCCTGGTCACTTTGACATTACTGTGCACACCCCTTCTCCAACCACTTTCGAGTCGGTCTCTGCGCGTCTTATATCTCCAACAACGCTCGCGGCGTTCTTGATGAATACGACAATTGTTTCGCAACCTCCGCCCCCTACCATCATCCCCCCATCGACGTCTTCGAATTCGATGGAACGACTTCATCTCTTTTCGTCAGACGGGACTAAAACGACGCTTACGCTGCTGCCGCCCGCGTGGTTATTGTCGTTGGGAGGAGACGTCTTGGCTGCGCACAAGGGCGCCTTGCGTGCCCCGATGCCAAGTTTAGTAGTCGAAGTGCGCGTGAGCCTCGGCCAGCGCGTCGACAAGGGCCAAGCAGTGATCGTTTTGGAGAGCATGAAGACTGAGACGGTGTTGAGAGCCGAGGTCGCGGGTGTTGTCAAGGCTATTGGGTGTGTCAATGGCGAGATGGTGGAAGAGGGGAGGGAATTAGTGGATATCGAAGAAGATGCCGTGGACGCTCCGTGAGCTTGATTGCTGGTTCATCTTGACCCAACGTGCTGGCGAGTATACTAGTGTACAAAGAAATGCTGGAAACTATATCATTACTGTCTTTCCAAGGTGGTGATCACATCAGAATGCGGCTGCAACAATATTCCTACAATCGATAGGTTCTCCGCATTGCCGGCCCGAATGAACGCTTTTTACGTAACTGCGCGTGTCCTGGTCTTTTCAGACGATGTAGGCTCTGAGATTTGGTCAACATTCCTTTGTTAAATGCTCTCATCGATCATCGAGCCCCGATGTTGCATGACCCGTTGCCAGATTTCTACAGCCTGCTTCAGATTCCCCGAGATGCATCTCCCAGCGACGTCAAGATCGCCTACCATCGCACATTGTTACGTCTCCATCCCGACAAACATGTGCGCTCACGCCCCCACCTTGGCATCGATACTGCACAAGATACGATGACTCTGGCAGTGACACCGGGTCTGGGGGGATCGACCGACATGGCGTTGGTGAAAGAAGCGTACAGGACGCTCTCGGACGTGGAAACGCGTGCGGCATACGACGGGTCTCTGAAGCAAGAAGAACACGCGCGATCGCACGGTCCACGACCGGCACAGGTCGTCTCGCTCGAGGAGTTTGAGGCCGAGCCTGGGAATGGAACAGAGCGCGACGTGACGCAGGAGTGGCGGTTTGGGTGTCGGTGTGGTGGCGTGTATCGTATCGGTCGGGGCGATTTGGAGAACGGGACGCATCTCGTGGGCTGTGGGGGCTGTTCGGAGGTGATCTGGGTTGGATACGAGGAAGTTGAGGATGGAGAGTGAGAGGGGTAGAAACTTCTTGTTGACCATTCTCGCCTCGTGACTGAACACATTGTGGTAGGACGAAGCTCGTATTTGGATACCCGTTGAACACGCTACAGCCTGGGTCTCGTCACCGATAATTATGTGAACAAATTGATGGACTTC
>JBBPMS010000036.1:77930-97028 GCA_038090435.1 Phylloporus scabripes | reverse complement strand
TACCATAGACCTGTCCATATGTCCCACCAACGTTGGAAACGTATGGTTCCTCTGCACAATGTGGACCATGTCAAGGTTGTTGATGTTATCTATCTGCTAGAACACATACTCGACCGCATTGTTGGTCGGAGAGAAGGCGGCGGCCATTGTCGCGGAGGATCTTGGATATAAAAGCATCCATAATATCAAGGAAGAAACGGGCGGACTTGACACAGGAGTCTGCTAGCTTACAGAACGCTGTTGTAGCCACGATATGTTTAGGGATGGTATCCTTATGTAACCAACCTAGTAGTTCACGACATTATGTTGACAGTGATGAGTCACCGGTCATCGGTCACCGACAACTCGTATGTTTCCTCTCGAACTTTGATTGTGGATTTGTTGCGATCATGACATTGATAAAACACACAGCCTAAGCTCCGATCACCGGCATTGATGGTGGTATAAGGCCGTACCACTGTGACCCCACGCCTACTTCAAGTGCGTTTTGCATCCTCTTTTACAATTGCAATATTGAACATTGGCAACATTCATGTCCCAGGCGTTCGACATCATTTTTGCGGGAGGTAGGTTTGTTCTCATGCTTGCTAACGCTTTGCTTATCCAACTTGAACAGGTGGAACGACGGCGTGTGTTATTGCAGGCAGACTGGCCTCTGCAGACCCCTCGCTGAAGGTCCTCGTCCTTGAGGGTGGCCAGCACTCTCACGATATCCCTCGTCACTTTCAGCCTTGCAGACATGGTGAACATCTCGCTCCAAACAGCACAACTATCTCCCGTTACATTGCCAAACCAAGCCCACACCTCAACGGACGCGCTCTTGTCGTTCCATGTGGCAGGACCGTGGGTGGTGGTTCTGCAGTCAATCGTGAGTCAGAAGCCACGGCCCGTCGCCTCGTCCGCTTGTTAGTTGAATACGTTCTTTGTTTTGCTTTTTTGTTGCAGTCATGTTGTATACACGGGGCGCTGCATCGGACTACGATGGTTGGGCCGCATTCGGCAACAAAGGCTGGAGCTTCAACGAGCTCCTTCCTTTCATTAAAAAGGTAAACACTCTGGCGATATAATAGCTTGAGCCAAGTCCTAATACATTCAGCTTGAAACATTCAATCCGATACCTCAGAGATCATCCACTCACGGGTACTCGGGACCTATCCAGATATCCACTGGTGGCGTCAACTTTGGCATCGGTAGTCAATTCCTTAATGTTGGGAAGCTATACGATCCGGACCGTCCGCAGGTCGATGATAGTAACGATTTCAATACCCCGAATGCATACAGTGTGAGTTCTCCCATTGATGGAGAGAGGTGTGCTCACCAAACTGGTTTACTAGCCGAGTTATATGTAAATGTCTTGCTCATTCAAGAAGTTGTGTTTAATCCTCCATAAAATAGCTACGTCGACCCCGTCACTGGAAGGCGCTCCGATGCTGCGTCTCGATACCTATACCCACACGAGGACAAGCCAAATTTGACCATATTGGCTGGAAAACGTGTCAAACGCGTCATAATTGAGTATGTTGGACAGGTGTCGTCTCATATCAATCGACTGATATAAGCAATAGGAATGGTCGTGCTGTCGGCGTGGAATATATTTCAAACGAGCAAACGGCGGAGAGCAAGCCTATTACAGTAAAGTCCAACAGGCTGATTGTCGTTTCTGCTGGTGCATTCGGGTCCCCGACAATCTTAGAGAGGTCGGGGATCGGTGCGCGGTCTGTGCTCGAGAGGAATAACGTCAATCTCAAGGTTGATCTGCCCGGAGTTGGTGAAAATTACCAAGGTAGGTCAGGCATGCTGCGGTATTGTTATCCTCAAAGACATGAGTAACATTCCAGACCACCCCAGCGCGTCTGTGGTGTTTTATGGATCAAACGAAACTGAAACAATGAATGATATTTGGGACGACCCAGAAGCGATGAATGGTAGGCAATTCATTCAGTACTGTCTTGCAGGTCGTGTATAATACGATTGTTAGCTCAAGTAAAGGAATGGGAGAAAAATGGAAGAGGGAAAGTTGCTCACTGGTTTGTCACTCCGTTTCGCTCACCGCAGTGAATTGCTAATGAACTTCATTTTAGTGGGATTGCAGCCCTTTTGAAGTTGCGTCCGACAGAAGCGCAGTTGCTATCCGCCCCACGTGCGTTACGACAGAGATGGGAGACATTCTTCAAACTCAATCCGGACAAGCCCATGTCCATCCATTTCCCGTTCGCTGGGTATGTCACAATCGCATTGTGGCATTGTTCCTTTCGTCGTTGATCCTTTGGCCAGCTCTCGAGCCCATCAGCCAGTCTCGCCCGATCGGAAAATGCTGCGTGTGTCTTACTATATCGTAAGGTGTTGATACCATGTGCACCATTTCCCATACTGACATTGGGCATTCGAGCCATACGCAGAGTCGACTGGTAGTGTCCATATCACGTCTGGTGACGACCTGGACTCTCCTCCAGACTTTGACGCTGGTTTTCTTACAAAGTATGTCCCGCACATTCATTGTGTTGTGTGTTGCGCTCACACACCTAATTACAAGAGAAGGCGATATCGCGCAGTTAATTCTGTCGTACAAATTCACCCGTGAGCTTATCAGGCGTATGCCCGCTTATCAAGGGGAAGTTGCTGCGCTCCATCCCAAGTTTCCTGTCGGTAGTGCTGCGGCGTGCAAAGAAAAGGACGTACCCACGCCCATTGACGCACTTGATATCGTGTACTCTGACGCAGATGATGAGGCTATTGTGAACTTCCTTCGTGATTCGGGTGAGTCAGCATTATCGGATCTCCCTCTTTCGATCTGTTTGTTGAACCCTTCCATGATGACCACTGTAGTTGGCACAACCTTTCACTCGGTCAGCTGCCTTATAGACCATTTCTTTTGTTGTCGTTGATAGACCGCTTTACCTAGCTTGGGACATGTGCGATGAAACCCCGAAACCAAGGCGGTGTGGTCGACGAACGACTGAACGTATATGGGGTGGATGGTCTCAAGATTGCAGGTACGTAAAGATACTAATCATCTGTATCGTCCTGATGGTGGTCATCAGACTTGTCTATATGTCCTAGCAATGTCGGAAACGTATGTCATACTATCTTATTCAAAATCGTGGTTTATTTCGTGTCCGTTGATGATTCTTACCTTCCTCTTAGAACACGTACTCGACTGCTTTACTGATTGGGGAAAAGGCGGCAGCGATTATTGCAGAGGATTTGGGATATTGAAACCTGTCAGACGCTGCAGAAGAAGTCATTACCAGATCCGTCTTAGCTTCAGCTGATTATATTTATTGCACCTATGCTGCCACTTGTAAATAAACCCCGAGTGTAGCCTTAGCTGGCGACACTCTGAGTCGTACTCCATGTGGCCAACTGTCATGGCAATGTCCACGTTATTACGACCACCTCGCTCTAGATCGACAGTTCAAGCATGCCATATCACTTTCGCAAGCCGAACACGTAGTTCGTCTGGGACCCAGCCCGTTCAATATGAGATTTGGGGTAGCGGATATCCCAAGCTTCATACTATATGGGCTCTGTCTCCAATGCTGTCGTCTCATGGGCCCTGCAGCCACTATACACAACTGCGCGCTGGGATCGAGCAGCTACATGAATTAGAAGCTCAGAATGACTACCTTCGTCCGAGTTCAGTCGGACTCGGATGGCCTTGCTCGTGGAGGCCAGCCGAGTACACATAGTTATTATTCTTGGCGTGACATATCTCACTGTCTGCATGTCCATTGCTCACATACATATGTTCAACCCCGCTGAGCCGCCTGTTTACAGTTTCCCGCTTCGTATCCCTGTTCATTCGCACTAGATTAACTCACCTCAAACCCAACCCCACTACGTGCACTGACTATGATCGAGCTCCCACTGGCGCCATCCGCCTGGGACCCCAAACTAGGACGCCCCATTTCCACACCAACTCTCGCGTGTTTTAGTTGTGCCATTCCCTAGTTCTAGCAGTATCCCAGGCAAATTTCCGCGCCGCACTTTGTTCCGAAACAGTTCTTTTTATAGCGACTTGCTTGCTTGTCTGAGTACAGGAGGTCACTTTCCCTTGCAGAAATTACGTGGAGCACAAGTGCTCGATACTGGGCGTTGATGGCAAATGTAATGCTACTATGCTTCATTTCCACTACGGCATCTCTCTCAATGCGTCAATGAGTATCCGGTTCACCACTTTTGTCTTGCCTTTTAAATTGGTGAAATGTATATAAAAACCTCTAGCCTCAACCGCTCCCAACTGTGTGCTTTGCCTTCTTTTCACTATCTGTACCTCGAAAACGGCAGATTATGTCCCAAGTATTTGACATCGTCTTTGCTGGAGGCAAGTTTCTTCGGTAGCTATAATCTCAATTACTCATTAAACGACAAGGCGGAACGACTGCGTGTGTCGTCGCAGGTCGTTTGGCTTCCATGGACCCCTCGCTGACGATTCTCGTCCTCGAGAGTGGCCAGCACTCTCGCGATGTACCTCGCCATGTTCAGCCATGCAGATACGTCGAACATCTTGCCCAGGATAGCACAACCCTCGCGTGGTACACTGGCAAGCCAAGCGCACACACTAATGGGCGCTGTCCTATCGTTGCATGTGGTAGGAGTGTAGGAGGTGGTTCTGCTGTTAACTGTGGGTCTCAAACGTGGAGACTGCTACCACATATCCCACTTCTTTGGCATGGTTGATATTTCACCTCGTTCTTGGTCTCTGTCATGGCCACCACTGACTCAAGGATATAGTTATGTTGTACGTGCGGGGTGCTGCATCGGATTGTGATGATTGGGCCGCATTTAGCAACGAAGGATGGAGCTTCAATGAGCTCCTTCCCTTCATTAAAAAGGTGAGCACGTCGAGACGTAATCACTTCAGACAACGATTGATAACATGTATAGCTCGAAACTTTCAATCCTATATCTGACAGATCAAGTGTACATGGCTACTCTGGGCCAATCCAGGTATCTGCTGGAGGTTTTGACTTTGGCGTGAGTAGGCAATTCCTGAACGTGGGGAGGGCGTACGACCCGGACCGTCCACATGTCGATGATAACAACGATTTCGTGACCGCGAATGCGTATAGCGTGAGTGTTGTTAATTAGTTTGGCGGTGGACTAATCTAGTTCGTTGACATCAGCCAGCGTATCAGTAAGCATCCATGGCATATGATGTCTCTTCACGCTAATTCTCAACAACATAGCTACATCGACCCTGCTACAGGAAGGCGCTCTGATTCCGCGTCTCAATACTTGTACCCACACACAGACAACCCCAATTTAACCATCGCGGTTGGGAAACGTGTTAAACGTGTCATCGTGGAGTACGTTAAACCAATAGCGTGGAATATTACTTGACTGAATCCAATGATAGGAATGGACGAGCTGCTGGTGTTGAGTATATGGCAGACGATAAATCGTCACCAGAAGCCAGTGGCGAGCTTGTTACAGTGAAAGCAAACAAATTGGTGGTCGTCTCTGCTGGTACGTTTGGTTCTCCGGAGATCTTGGAGAGGTCGGGAATTGGTGCGCGGTCTGTGCTCGAAAAGAACAACACACATATCCAGGTTGATCTGCCTGGTGTCAGTGAGAATTATCTGGGTAGGTGCCGCATATTGAGGCGGTTCAGTATGAAAAGACAAGTATTGTTTCAGACCACCTCGGAGCCTTGCCAGTTTTCTATGCGTCGAATGAGACTGAGACAATGGATTATGTTTGGGGTAATCCTGAAGCAATCAATGGTGGGCATCTTGTACCACATTATCTGTCATACAAACCTTGTTGTTAGCTCAACTGAATGATCGGTGGGAAGAGAATGGGACAGGGAAAGTTGCTCACAGGTTCATCTGTATATATCTTGTGCTATATTGGTTACTGAATAACTCCAATTTAGTGGGATTGTAGCCCTTTTGAAACTGCGTCCGTCAGAAGCACAGTTGGCTTCTGCTGATCCCGCATTACAACAGAGGTGGGAGACATTTTTCAAGCATAATCCAGACAAGCCCATGTCCATTCTCACCCCGTTTGCTGGGTACGCTGGAATCGCATTTCAGGATCGTGAATTATTGATCATTGCTCCTCATTTACTAGTTTTCCACTCTCGCCATCACCTGATCAGAAATTCCTGTCTGTGATCTACTATCTTGTAAGGAAGGAGGCAAACTCTGCTTCATCTCTCACTTTTCCATATCCCTTTAAAGTCGTACCCGGATTCCATCGGTAGTGTCCATGTCACATCTGGGGACAAGCTGAACTCTCTGGACTTTCATACTACTTTTCTTGCTAAGTGGGTCTCCCTGCATTACGCACTTGCTTATGCAATTGACCTCCAAGTCACTAGGGAAGGCGATATCGCGCAGTTAACATTATTGTACAAATTCACACGAGAGCTTATCAGGCGTATGCCCGCATATCGGGGTGAGGTTGCTGCGTTTCACCCCAAATTTCCGGCTGGCAGTCCTGCGGCGTGCAAAGAGACAGATGCTCCTGTGCCCATTGATGCACCAGATGTCATGTACTCGGATGAGGACAATGAGGCTATCGTGAGGTTCCATCGTGATGCGGGTGAGTCACTTTCTCGGACGCCTCTCTTGATGCATTTACAGAGCAGACTATAATGGGTGTAGCGAGATCAACCTTGCACCCGGTCAGTTCCTGTCGCCATCTTCGACAATCACTGAAGAACATTTATCTAGCTTGGAACATGTGCGATGAAACCTCGAAACCAAGGCGGTGTAGTTGATGCGCGACTGAACGTATACGGGGTAGAAGGTCTCAAGGTTGCAGGTACGTGCCAATACCTGAACTTGTGCTGCTTTTTTATCGCAGGCGTACTAGACTTGTCCATATGCCCTTCCAACGTTGGAAACGTAAGTCACGCCTACACACATCGTGTTTCATTCTGAGGTCCCCGATTATTCGTTTCACTCTTTATTAGAACACATATTCAACCGCGTTGTTGATCGGGGAGAAGGCAGCGGCAATTATCGCAGAGGATTTGGGATATAATACCGTGTAGGACGCCGAAGTGACTGCTTTAACTCACTGCAGCTTAACAAGAGATGAATGACATTGACTGCACAAGTAAACATGGTCGGAATGCGTCAAATTTCCAACGACTCTTCCTTCCGAGAGCTGTCCCTCGATGAAATACTTCTAGCAGATGTTAGTGAGGACTGCATTTGGTGAGCTGATGCATCGAAACTGCGGGTGAAAGACACCGTATGAATAGAAGCTCCCCAACGTCCAGTGACATAGATAGCCAAGGAATCATCAACAGTGGCACTTGCAAGTTAGGCTTACGGAGATAACGATGAAAGCGAACAAACATATCTCGGAGAAGCGATGGGGTATAGTGGCGTCGCGATGGTTCTCGTGAAATACAAGGGACTGCCAGTACAGTTTGACCACACGATGGCGGCGAGGTTCAGACGTGGAGTAGGGTATTTTCTGCCTCGTCGCCTTCCTTTCTAGAACACGGCCGGAAATAACAGGAAGACGGAGGTGACGGATCGCACCTTGGTTGCGCATGTGTGCACCGTTACACGGACACATGTGCAATAATGCCTCGTCACTCGACGGAATGATGTGTCAACGACTGATGTTTGACAACGACACGATCTGGGCAAAATGACTCCTCATCAACTTGGCGTTTATGTAACATCGTTGACGACGAGTCGGACAATGCAGACTAGTACGTGCGCAATGGAGGAAGTCCCATCGGGCATTCCCGGTGCCGGCTATCGATGGAATCAAAACACCAAGAGTATAGACTCCTGACGTTCTGTGAGAAGCCTCGCGATCCACAATTCAGACTGACCCAACCCACCCCCTGCAAATCCAGTAGGCCCTCTCCCTTCAATCTTGAGGATTTTTAAGTGAATAGCATCATTACCAGCTCACTATGTTTAGCATCTAGGCTTTCTGGACCGACTTTTTTGAGTTGGGCAACCGCTCAACTCCCAAGTTCGTCGAGTGAAGAGTGTTTGACTCCTTGAATTATCCCGCTTAAGCGCTGCATATCTTGGATGGTAAGTAGTTACCGAATATTTTGCCGTTCTGATACTGACGCTCACAGCGTAGTAGTCCGTGATGATGCCTTGATCAAAACATAGTTGAATGAAGGATACGATTTATGTTGGTGCAACCTCGGATCAATAATGGTTCCAACGTTGATACCACCATCCAAACGTTTCTAGCTGCGTCACAACCGTTTCGATGATCAACGCGACATCGGCAACGGATGGCTCGACTATAAAAGTACTAGATACTGAGGAATCGCAGCAAGTTCATGTCGATATTCCTCTGCGATCTTCGAGATGTTCTCCCTGTTTACCCTCTTGTTCGCACTCTCTGCCATTTTTAGTGCAGCCCCGAAGCCTACCGCTGCTAGTGAAGTACACAAGCTTGAGATCGCAAATAAACCTATTGCACCAGATGGATACAAACGGACGTGAGTCGATACACACCGTTCCTCCTGTCTGGATTCTGGAAGTTTCGCAGAGCGATTGTTATCAATGGACAATTTCCCGGGCCAACCATTCGAGCCAACAAGGTGAAATGATTACCTTAATATTTATATTGCCCCTGTGATGAAGTTCTAGGGAGAAGAAATTGTTGTCCAGGTTTCCAACAAACTCACGGACGCTGATACGTCGGTGGAAACCAGCGTCGTACGCACTTGTGTATTCCATCTCACTACTTTCTCGCTCATGTGTACCATATAAAGCATTGGCACGGAATCTTTCAGCACAATTCTAACTGGGCTGATGGTACTTCTGGTGTCACTCAGTGCCCACTTCGTCCGGACGAGGCATTTGAATACCGGTTGAACATCACTGGTCAAACTGGAACGTACTGGTACCACTCACATTATTCAACTCAATATTGTGATGGACTTCGGGGGCCACTGATTATCTACGATCCAAAGGACCCTCAAGCAGCCCTATATGATGTTGACGATGGTGGGTCACTACCGGTCCACCAAATTGTTATCTTATAGCCGCAAGCAGAGAATACAGTCATTACTCTCGCAGACTGGTGAGCGGATTGCTGTGTACAACGTGCTCGGACTGATCTTATATAGGTATCACATACCCTCTGCGAAACTCGGTCAACTTTTTGCAGGGGTAGAGTCAAATGCGACGTTGATCAATGGTCTCGGCCGCTACTCTGGTGGTCCCGCAAGTCCTCTCTCTGTCATCAAAGTTAAGCAAGGATTGCGGTATCGCTTTCGCGTGATTGCCATGTCTTGTGCCCCTTACTTCAACTTCACGATTGACGGTCACCGCATGACAATTATCGAGGTAGACGGGAACGAAGTATTGCCCGTAGAAGTCGACTCGATCCCTATTCATGCCGGTCAACGTTACTCCGTGGTCGTTAAAGCAGACAAGCCTGTTAGCAATTATTGGGTTCGTGCGTTGCCCAATGTGGCCTATAACATCACGTTTGATGGGGGTCAAAACTTGGGCATTCTACGATATGAGGGGGCACAATCCCAGGATCCCACATCGGATGCTAGTCCCTACGAGCTCCCATTCGACGAGGGTAATCTCCATCCGCTCATTAACCCCGGCGCTCCCGGTGTACCTGAAATTGGAAAAGCGGATGTCACCATTCAACTTTCCACGGGGATTAATTCTACTAATTGGTTCACAATAAACGATGTGCCCTTCATCACTCCGTCCGTCCCTGTCCTTCTCCAGATTCTCAGCGGAGCAAGGCATCCTTCCCAACTACTGCCGAATGGAAGCGTCTATACACTACCCTCGAACAAAGTTATAGAAATAAACTTCCCAAAACCTCTCACTGCTCCTCATAGTCCTGTCAGTGCCGTGTTTATAAGTATTGACTCACGCTAACTCTATTGCAGCACCCTATGCATTTGCATGGCGTATGTTGTTCATTGTGAAAGCAAAGCTCAAGCTAAGCATCTTTTAGCACGCATTTGACGTTGTGAGGGTTGCAGGTAGCAACGCGACGAATTTCGCGAACCCTGTCCGGCGCGATGTTGTGTCCATAGGCGACAGCGACACGGACAATGTGACTATCCGCTTTGTCACAGACAATGCTGGCCCCTGGTTTTTCCATTGGTGAGTGAATCTCATCCCTGTCACGACGCGATCTCATGAGTTCATATCCAGCCATATTGATTGGCATCTCAACCAGTATGTCAGACCTGGATAGCTTGGTACGATTCTGATCACCTGTTGTCTGTCTAGCGGAATGGCTGCTGTGATGGCAGAAGCGCCGGATGAAACTGCTCTGCAAGAACAAACTGCAGCACCAGGTATGTCCTGCGTCTTGCTTTCCCAGCATGAAGTCACAAAGATTGATCAATTTTAACGTAGAGGAATGGTATAATCTGTGCGGTAAAAAGAAGACCTAAGGCAAGCATACTGTCAAGAGAGACAATTTAACCTTTGGAGGATCGTGGATCAAATTGTTTGGTATCTGAGAAATTGGGTGAGAGTACTGTTACTAAAGATGTAGGCGTTGCGACGTCGATAATAGAATATATACCCCATGTGGCAACAGCTTCGACAAGTCCACAACCTTGGTCGGGCGTGTCCACAGAAAGTTCCCTGTTCTTGAAGCTCTGCACCGTCAAGGCCACGAGTGTAGCTTCGTACCTGCAACCGGAATGAGCTCCCCACCCTTAAAACACGATCGGGCGATTGTCACGGTCATCATAACCAAATCACAACTATACAACGATATGTAAGTAGTATCATTGTGCGCCATGTTCACCATGCGTACGTGTCACTTTTGGACAATGTTGTAGTTCATTTGCAAGTCTATCCCTCATTAGCGATTGTGCTGTTGATCGGGGACTAGGCAGCGGGGATTATCGCAGAGGACCTGGGGTGGTAGAACGATGCGCAAGTATGACGACGAGCTGATAATCACTGTACTTACAATCTGAAGTCAAAGGGCCGTTGGTGGAGTGCCGAGCGGAGTCCAAAGCAATTCATGAAATATCGGTCTTTTGCCAGAAGCTCTTTGCTCCGCGTCTTTTGACCGACACGTTTCCAGCACCACTTTTTTCCATGTCCAAGGAGGCCTTGAACTTGAATTGCGCTACAGATGTTCTATGTGGCTCATTAGTGTCGCCTGTGTCCGTTATAGACGCTCCCGGGAGTGCTCTGCGAGCAGAGTTGGAGTCTCGGGGTCGGTACCAGTAAGGAAACCTGAAGCGACTCTGTCTGATGTTTATGTTTGCATCTACGGACGGGCCTTGCCACTATTGCCAGTCAACTCTTCTGCAACAATGCATTAAGCTCGCGCTCTCGTGTAAAAAGGCTTCGCCTTTCAAGTTGAATCAAGAAGATAAAGGAATCCGTAGCGTGGCTCCCGGGATAGAAATGTAGTGAGATTTCAAATGGCTCGCTGCTGTTCCGACTCATCAATCTCTCTTCTGGATCGTGTATATGCTTGACATAATCCGGAATGCAACAGTATATCACGACATGATGCTTAGCGAACTCTTGCAAGTTGTTGATACTTTACTTGGTAGGTGCCGTTGAGGCTAATTATGACAACTTGGACTTGTGATAAAACCTTGCCCTGAAGACCTATGATGTGGAACACTTCGATATTGCAGCTTCTTGTGATATGTGATGCCTTGATCCAACCCGCCCTTGGACATGGTGGATGTAGACGAATATCGCCTCTTTTCAACCACTTGGACAAGCACATAGCAGTATCATATCAATTTACCCCCAAGGTATACGTCAACTATAGTTTCCAGCAGATGCGTAGTACAAATCGACAATCCAAATCACAAACACAGCTAACATCCTGCTAGTCACATTTTACATTCAACCACCAGTGCGTTTGTCCATTGTAAACATTCCCACATCCCGAGGGATTGATCTGCTCAGATTTCCCCCATTTCCCAGGCTTCCAAGAGGCAACTCATCTGTGTCTGCAGTGATCCAAAGGTCATGTCCTCATCTGTATACAGACCGGGGTAACGGAGCCCCTCGAGTGCCTCGTACACCCAGTTCTGGCTGTTCCAGGTCCATCGGTTGCGCACGACAGGCACGAGTGCGATGCGGTTGAAAAAATCGTCCATCCGCTCTGGCGCAACATACCCGACGACGTGGCTCCCCCGCCAGTCATCGCTCTCGCATAGGGGGACGTTGAATGCGTCTTGCGTCAAATAGGTTTCGGTGTTTCCGACGATCTCGTGTCTGTTCCCGTGGTAGGCGGAGGTGCGGATGAAGATGGCCCAGTGGAGGGGATGAGGCATGTGCTGGGCACACTTGCCGCGCCAGAACTGGACGACTTCAATTGGGTAGCACCCCTCTAGTACCTCTACGGGCTCAAGGACCGTCTGGAAAGGGCACCCTGTGACGGAAGTCAAAGATTGATGAGAAGACGGCATCAAGGATAATGTGAGCGGTGACTCACCGTCTTCAGACATGGTTTCTTGTGAGAATGTAGTTGAGCGGTAGGTGCCGTTGCAATCGAATGAGTATATCGAATGTGCTGTCGTTTGGTGTCGAAATACCCCCAGCTTTATGCCCCACGAACGTCCATCCGCTTTGTTGGCTTTGGATTTATGGATGCACGTTCTTTCAGCACAACAGGGGGACTTCTTTGTTGTGTCCGCCAGATTACGGTTTGACGCTTTGGTGCCATTGTAACCGTTTCGCGGTACGCGTGCTTGGCGGATGGACGATCCCATAGTCCACAACACAGCTTTTTCGAGTAACTGGACCTGTCCCATACGTACGTCCAGCTTCAATGCCTGATTTGACGTAGTGCGTTTTTTATATTTATTTTCAGCACAGTGGCTTCGTACGGTGTGGTGCAGTACAGAGTCACAGCTACGTAGGCAATACCGGAACCCCTACTATCACTTAGGACCGTACCACGATTCCATGAGCACGGGACTAGGATATATCCAAGGACCGTCGCATAGCGGGACATATTCCATAACCTCACTCTAGACGACCTTTTGGCGAAAAATAGTTACGATAACAATACGAGACAACATGATACTTTCAAGTTCGTCAACAACTTTTCATCGTCAAATAGCATTATCCGCCTAGATGTCCCCCGCCTCCCAAGCATCCAAGAGACACATCATGTGCGTCTGCAGCGCCTCAAACTTCACATTCGCGCCCGCTACGTCCGTATACAGCTCAGGCCCGCTCAATTCCCTGAGCGCCTCATACACCCAATTCTGGCAGTTCCAGCTCAGTCGATGGCGCACGACCGGCACAAGTGCGATGCGGTTGAGCAAGTTGTCCATCTGCGCCGCAGCGACATACCCGATGACATGGCTCCCGCGCCAGTCCTCGCCTTGCTGGAGCGGGATGTCGAAGCGGTCCTGCGTCGCGTATGTGTCTGTGTCGCCCACGATTTCGTGGATGTTGCCGCGTGCGGCCGAAGTACGGACGATGATGGACCAATGGAGGGGGAGGGGCTGGCGGGGCCAAAACTCGCCGCGCCAGTATTGGGCGACCTCGATGGGGTAGCAGCCATCGGGGACCAGCACCGGGTCGAGGATGGCCGGGAATGGGTACTCCAAGGCGCGGGGAACGGTGGGTGGGGTGGGTGCTAACAGCGCAGATGAGACAAGAACGCAGCGTCGCACGGCAACGTACCAGTTTCAGACATTGTCTTTGGGGGATGGCAAAGTGTGTCTGGTTAGTCGTCCGTTTAGATGCGAGGCGATAGAACTGGGTATCTCACCGGGGTGCCTTTTATATCGCGGTAGGACCACCCATTCCCTTTGTTCGACCGAGATGGGATTGTGGACACTGTTTTGTCCTGTAGGACCAGGCAGACCGCCTGCTTTGTTATGCCAAGCGCTGCAGCCATTATCCGGGCTGTGTGGGCGTATGTGACAGTGGTCGTTAATGGATGAGATCGGATATCGGACTGTTGATGCCTGAGTGTGTCCAGATTTCTTGGTTTCATCGACAACGATACGACGGAATCGGTATCGTATCTCGTCCTCTGTTGTGGTAGCGCAACGGACAATCTTTCCCGGCAGTCCTTGCAATGGTATAAGTGCAGTATATCGCTCTTCATTTTTAGTCACTGGTTGAGAATGCAGTAATCATATCAGCTGCCATTTCAATGCCTCTAGGAGAATGGAGAAATTACTGGGCTGTTTGCGTTTCAAGTTGACGTTTGGAAACGTCACTCATTCCATCATTGGATATGGATGAGGGAAATAATCAAATAATAGGTTTAATCAAAGCCCTTTCGCCATGGTCACTTGTTGCTTCTTTCCGTTGGTATCAGGCCGGTTATGAAACCGTGCTTGGACGCCAATGAATACACATTCAATTCCGAAATTTATTTTCAAAGTTCAAAGAAAAACGACAGGTCGCGCAAGTACGAACCCATGTCCACAACCATATCAACAAACTGATGCCGTCCACTCTCAAAACCACACGAGATACACCGTCGAAAGCGCCGTCGCGCCCAACACCGCATATCCCGTGCGATACGCACCCTTGACGTTCAAGACTACAATGCCCAGCGCTCAGACTCCACGAGGCACAAGAACAATAAGAACGTGGACCTACATTTACCCATGTCCCACGCCAGATGACGTACCCCGTTCCACCCATGAAACGCAAACGGGGCAGCGAGCACCAGCTTGGCAGACGTCTTGATATACGCGGGCAGGTCCGCGACGAACGCGACCACGTGTGCGCTGTCGAACGTCCCCGGTGCGACTAGATACGCCAGCGCGAAGCCGTACAGCACTGTCGGCCGTCAGGATCCGCTCGATAGGAAAAGGAGGTGGTGATGCTCACGCGTGCTGAGTCCCGCACCGGACATTCGGTGCGCAATGGACCCCAACCACGTCAGCTGTGGCTGATAGATGGTGAAATGCGGGCTTGAGGGCCGCTTCAGGCGTTGTTCGTTCAGGATCTCTTCCGAGGCAGAGGGTGGGAGAGATTGCGTCTGCATGCCCCTGCAAGGAGTGCATAAACGTAAATTGTGAACGTGAGTGACCCAACGGCTACCGTACCGTTTTGCGATTGTGAATCTTGGTATGAGCTGGTTCTTAGCTGTAGGCAACATCAGGGCTCTAGTGACTTCCTTCACTCGTACGAACGTACAGAATTTGGGTGCAAATGCAACCCGCCTCAGGGAAGGAGCGAGGCCGACAGCACGAACAGACATTGAGTTGAGTTGTACTGCGAGGAGACAGGAAAGGCAGGGAATGGGGCGTGGGAATAGTATTCAAGGATTCACACGCTCAACTAATGCTTATAAGTTAACAAGTTTTATTGAGATGGCTAATAGCCCTAGCAAACTGGAACGGAATCAGGGTGTCTGGGTAGTGGTACTCAGCGCGTAGCAGGTATGTATGTAGAAAGACAAACGGCAAGTATTGCACGTGGATGTGGTAGACCACATCGTTTATATCTGTGGATAGTAATGACAGTTGGGGAAGTCACTTGGTCCATAAAGTCGAATGACAGATGTGAGTGACTTGTAAACGTGAGAGATGCAAGTGGATGAGGCTAAAGAGGTGGCTGCGTAGTGGACGGGGATAAAAGGAGAAAAAAGTGAATAATGAACGATCAGTAGCAGCGACGAACCCGGTCACCCTAATACAATGTCGTTGTTGCCTTGCGTAGCTGATTCCCATATCATGTTCGGTAGTGGTGCGTGCGGATGTGCTGGCCCAGGGGTACCACCTCCTGTCCCTTCCTCCGTATCGCGTCCCCTACCATCTGCAAGCCACGCGACCTCATGTCGATAAACTGGTCTCCCCTGTGGTGTCATCCCAACGACACTCGTTGCGCCTGAAACGGTTTCTGCCCTCCTTCGATTGCGCATTTGGGCATATGCTTGAGTTGGAGAAGGTATCGGTTGCGGCACGTTTGGAGGCAACGCCGTCACACGTTGCCTCGGGGGCTGCATTGTTGACATGGACGGCGGAGGTATGTTGGACGGTACCAGCGGGACTTGGTTGATCGCTCCTGTAGCCGCCGCCCGTTCTCGTGCGATGCGCTCCCTCTCCGCTCGTCTTTCTGCTCGTGCGGCCGCATTGCCATCCGGTCCCTCCATTGCATGCAAATGCACATGGTCGTGGGTGAATTCCTCAGCTTCGTCTCCATCCTTTGCACTACACCAGAATCGGTGCCCCTCGCTCCACGCCGTACTCTGGCAATCCTTGCCACAATACTTGGCTTTTCGACATCGCCTGCACTTGGCAAACTCTCGAGGGTACGACTCCCATTTACCGCAAAGCACTGAAAACCTATCAGTCGGTCGACATATGCGGCATAGACAATGCACTTACTGTTCGCACACTGCCGAATACCACCCCTGCTATCGTCTTTGCGACATGCATTCCTCATTATCACGCCTGCCCAGTACTGAATTTCTGGAGGAAGTTTCGGCGGCGGGTTGGGCAAATCATTCTCCGATGAGCTTGGTCGGAATGTGAAACGTTCGACGAGAGAAAAGACATTCGTCATTCTTGGAGTCAAGGCCGTTGTCGCGGTTCCATGGGCAGGCGCCTTTTCCTTTGCTCTGGAGGTAGCGGATGTAAACGCCCGAAAGAAGCTGTGACTGTCTTTCGCGGGTGGCGGTGGCGCCGCCCGGGCTGTACTTGGGCCAACAACTGGTGGCGGGACAGCACGGTTGGTAGCAAGATTAGCCGCAGCAGGATGAAAAGACACCCGCTGCTTATAAAATGCTTGTCTTACGTGTGGATACTTGCTCAGGTATGCTAAAAGTTGCAAGCTGAGCAAAACATCTTCGTCCTTGTATGGTCCCGAGTCTGCGTCACGATGGTGGTGTGCATGGTTGGGCGTGTGTCCCAAAGGTGTAGGAATTGGTTGAACTGCCGCGGGCTCACCAGGAACTACTGTTGCGCCACCGCGTATCGCACCGCCAGGTATAGAGGCAACGGGACCAGAAGCCGGAAGTGCTACTACCGTTGCTCGTGGCGTTGCATCAGGGGCAGTGCGCGTACGTCTATCGAGCACAGGCGCGTCCATGCCCAGCATATTTCGAGGTGTGGTCTCATCCATGGCACCAGGGGCGCCAGGAGGTGCGCCCATCGCAAAATCATCGTTGGGTTCCAATGAAACGATAGCATCCTCCACACCAACGACGCCTACGCCCTCACCATCCACGCCACCGCCCTGGCCGTGGCTGATAATAATGTGTGCATCGGCATCCAGTGAGGTTGTATCGGGGGCATCGGCTATTATTCCTACCGTGCGTCGCGGACGCTGGGTCATTGACCGGACCGGAGCACGAGGAGCACGAGAAATGGAAGCAGGTGCCAAGGCCGAGTTATCGTCAGTATCTTGAGATTGGTCCATATCTACGTCAGCGTCCCCGTCATCCTCGGTCTCCGTCTCAGGACGTGAATTGTCTGTTGACTCATCAGGAGAGGTAGGCATCCGTGTGCGGTTACGAAGCGTGCGAGGGCGAACAGTGAGGGTCGTCATAGGTGGCTCATCCCACATGGGACGAGCGATGATCGTACCACTTCGCTCACGACTGTTTGCGACGACTGTCGTAGTCGGGGTTCTCGATGATGGTGTCGCACTGGCAGAGGTTTCGGCAGAAGTATCAGGGTCGATCTCGCGCAACGATAAGGATAGATGTCGGCCGTACGATGGCCGTCCCTGGGAGGTGATCGGAATAGAAACTGGTTGTGAGGACCCATCTACGATGATCGAGATATCGGAGGGCATTGCATCAGCAGAAACATCCACCATCGAGACGTCCTACAGTAAAGACAATCAGCATCCGAACGATGAGACGAGGAACGAGATCCACTTCATCATTCGCTTCTGCGTTGACATGGTCATGCCGAGCTAGCTCCTCTACAGCTATCTGCCTCTGAAGAGCGCGAGTTAGTTCCGCTGCACCATCTCTTTGCCTTTGCTCCGCCAACGCCTGTCGTCTGGCAAGACGTTGCTCGCGCGACTCCCTCGGCAAACCTGTGGCACTCGAGCTCGGACCAACCGCAAACCCCTTGTTCGCCAGCCAAGCTTCGAGAATACAGCCAACCACATCAAGGGTCCCAGCTTGCACGACACGGCTCCGGATCGGCTCGCTCCCCCTTACACCGATGTTAACCACGCACTGAAAGGCGAGTGAGAACCGATAGGCAGCATGCTTATCAAAAGTCGGCGGATTGAGGGTGGGCACCAATTTTGGAGGGCGCGTATTGGGCGGGGAGAGGCCATATATGATGTTCGGGTTCTCGGGCGGAGGTGGACACATGCAAAAGTCGTGCAAAATGCGCACGAGACGCTCCAAGCCACCGTCCATAGTCATGATTTCGCGTATACGTGGAGATGTCGACGTCAGGTAGGTGAGATGGTGAAGGGAATTGAATAGCGGCAGTGGGGAAGTGGTGTCGAGTGCTACCGCCAGTATGGAAAATAAGTGAAATATTTCCAGCAAAATAGAGCGAACTGACCTCTTCTATCGTAAAGTTGGGATGAAATGCAGACACAGGCCCTGTTCTGGGCAGGAAAAGCAAAGTTTGCTTCTCGCATAGCGGGGTACGAGCTGGTGGGCGCGACAAATCGAGATCTTGGATAACGAACCCTGTTGTTGGCTGAGCCTGAGCTGAGCTGTGGGGCTGGAAAGAAAGGATCAGACTTTTGGCTTGCAGGGTAAACGGGGGAAGATGAGAAAGATGCGAGTACTTGGGGAGGGTCTCAGTCTGGTTGATGCCTCTGGATGACTGAGACGGCTGTGTGGCCTTGTTTGGGCAATGTGGCACAACCGCAAAGTTGCGAAAGATGGTTCTTGAAGATAATCACAGAACCCAACCGGTGCATTTTTGATGCTACGAACCACACAAGGATATTCGCAAGGAAGAATAAAATTACGATAGAACATACACAAGCACAGGTCATGGTCATGCCCAAATTGCGGGTTTAGATCGGTCGAATCGCTTCTAGCTTCGGCTCATGCCATGCGGGAAGCACACTCTGGTCGACCACCAGCCATGTACTTGCTGGCCATTAGCTGGTAAAACGATACCGACCGGGACTCCTACTTCCAAGGTAGCCCACATCGCAAATTTGCATCTCTCGCAGGCTTCACATACGATGCCTCATACACCGTTTCGACTTTGCACGCATAACGCGT
>JBBPMS010000036.1:63573-77832 GCA_038090435.1 Phylloporus scabripes | reverse complement strand
CTAAGAAGAAGAGGCTTGACGCCCACTACATCAGTTACTACCGAGGTTGGAATGGAAAAAAACAAAAAAAAACAGCGACTGCACTTCCATAATTTCGCATTCCGCGTCCGGCTAGGTCGCTCGTCTACGCGATAGCTTGCGATATCACCCTTCTCTGGTGTAATCTGTACCAACTCAGCTGACTCGACTGCAGGACGCACATTCGACAATTGTCAGGCAGCCTGTCTCATACCAAGTCTTACGACATATCGAATTGAGCGGTCTGATTGTCGTGTGACGGCACAATCGTAGTCCGTCTCGCCTGTCTGTTCCTTTGCTCAGCGTCGTCGCTGGAACTGATACTTCTGCAGAGGAAAAAGCATGTATAAGATACCAAATGGACGAAGACTGGGTTGTCTACAAATTACCGAATGCGAGCTGCAAAAAAAAGAGAAATCAATCAATCGATATTACCAAAGACGCTCAAGCACCTATGAAGGGGAGGGGGAACCACTGTTGACGCAAAAGTCGTGGAAAAACCAGTGGGTGGCCCACCATTTTCGTTGAGAACATGCCATATGGTTTTTGAAGCCTTGCCACGACAATCTTTTGTCGTAGCACGGTGGAAGTTGAAGAACTAACCTAAATAATATGCTCATCTTCATTCCATTTCATGGTAGTGGTAACTGGATAAGTAATGCAGACGGCCCACCGTCGTCATCAATGAAAGTCGGTGGTCAAATGTGGCCTTGCACTTCCTCTGCGGTTGCTTTACACGGAAGATGTAGCCCAGTCAGCCGCTATTTCATCGTCCAGACGCAAGATTTCCACGCTTCGCAACAGAAGACAATGAGAAAAGGTACCACACAAGGGACAAAAGTTTATCAACGGACCGTGATCAAGGAGAGGATAGATGAGTCAAAGGCACGATACCAATTTAACTTTCCTTGACAGAAGTACCTGAGGTTCACAAGGAGATAGGTACACCTGGAGTATGCTTTCGGCTGCCACGACTGCGGGACGTCATCAACCTTGAAATGAAGCCATCAAAATGGAGTAAAACGTCCAGGAACAGTAAAACGACCTACATCATGCATCATAACGCCAGTCGGAAGTGTTTCCCCGGGTGGTGCCATGAGTTGCCGAAGTGCCGGATGCTAATTAATGCCAGAGAACATAGAGTACATTGTTTGTAAGAAGCGGCACTACCCCTTCTCTTGCTGAGCAAACCACCTTTTTGTATTCTCCTTTGCTGGGGATAGATGTGTAGGTAACATGCATCCATGTTCCGTAGTCAGCTTGCGTTTGACACCGGTTCAAACTTTGCCCACATGAAACGAATACTACGATTACCGCATTTAGGCCAGCCCATTGCAACCGCCGCTAAAGCAGCGATTGTTCTCACGTTGCAATTGGTGGAGCACTCATCTTATTGTTTTGCATCACCCGTTTGAGACTTGCATAATTCGGAGGAGCACCCAAGATGAACCTAGCGAAGGAGCCAGGGACGCACTGGGCCGTCTCAGTCTGTCTCAGGCGATGTTCTCAGCATAGAGGTGCGTCGTTTAAAAGGGCTAACCATCTTTCTTCCCCCAGCTTCAAAAGGACAGTCAAATTTCCTCGTCATCGAACCTTTGCGATACCCGCCCAAGTTTTCTCGCTCACCATTGCCTCATACATACTCTCCAGACATGGACTTCCTTAGCACTGTCCTCTCTGTCTTGATCGGCTCCCAAGATATTGATCAGGAGCTGGAGTCGATTCCCCCACAATTTTCAGATAGCAACAGCGTCAATAATGGTTGTGTCGTTGCATGAATATCGCATTTCAATCATAGGGGGCATCCGAAATAGAGAGCGAGGCGCACAATTACATTAACACACACTTCGTTGTGAGTAGACCCGTTCACACTGATTGCAAATTGCTGACTTCCATCGTAATCACTAGCATAGTGCATTGCACGCATCATATTCCATAACTGCAGTCATTCGTACGATCACCTTCATACCACATCCTACGGCCGTGATACCTATTGGGTCGAACATCTTTTTCATTTTTGGCGCACAGTTTTCTTTTCAATGTACATAGACATACTTTCGACCTTCGACACAGTGTTGTTTTAGTAGTTCAATGTTTTTTTAGCAGGGAATTGGGACAGAGTTCGGAGGAGTCTTCTATGTATGCTTGTTGCTAAGAGTTCGCACGGCCGGTCCACACAATCATATTCCATCATCGCCTTTTTCGTTAATGAATCAATACACGTTGGTAGTCCCACTCATGGTCTCCAACACTGGAATCCCGTAGATGTGGATCACCGGCGCCGTTAGGACACTCATTCATTACGTTCTTCGTGTGCATTCGGTCAGTGAGCGCCTGAGCATCTCTCTTTCATTTCTGCGTCGTTTCCATCCGTCGAGATTGTCAAACGCAACGTATCGCGAGAGGTGGTATAGCCGAGCCGACCGCGTTCAGATTCTCCTCATATACCAGCAAAACTGGCGGTACTGAGCCAAATGCCCACAGGGGATGAACTGTCGTACCATGCACAACATAGAACCACAGAAATCATAACGACAAGCAAGGTACAAATGGGGCAGACTTGATGATGGCACTCACAATCAATGGCATTGTGACAGTGAGGACAGTCTCCAATACAGTCACAGGCAGACAATACTCGGCATTGAGGCAAGATTGCTTCCAACCGAACTTGCGGTGGTGCATAAATAGAGGAAAGTCGAAATTGCGACAATTAGCATGATGGCGAACGAACATCACATCCACGATGTGAGTCTGGATTAGGATCTCATCGGAGATAGCAGGATCCGTGTCCTTCATTTTCATGTCGGACAGCATTTCACATTTGCCATACTGCCATCAACGAAATCTGACAACATTTTGTGAAATCTACAGTGTTCGGAGCGAGTTTCCATGGATTTCCTTGACTCCCACGGGTGTGTGACATCACATGACCGTGTTGTTTGTTCGAGCCAAACAGTCTGGGCAAAAAACATGGAGAATGCTCTTTGCCAGATTTTTCTCCAGCTTTGCTCAATTTTGCATTATAATCTCTAACGACTTCTTTGCGTGTCCTCATGGTGAGCACGATGGTGTGCAATGACTCTCATGCATGTAACTTAACTCCTGGAATCATGACACAGGCTGCCCAGGCTACCTTCAAATCCATCAAGTCGCTCGCTCCTCTACTGGACCGTGTGCTGGTCCAGCGGTTCAAGGCTGACACGGTATGTTTGATTGTATATGTGTATGAGTTTGAACCTGACCCACGCCAAATTAGAAAACGGCGTCGGGGATCTTCCTTCCTACATCCGCCACGAACACGCCTTTGCCAGAAGCCACTGTCATTGCTGTGGGTCCCGGGGCACCTAACAAGGACGGTGTCGTCGTTCCAACTTCGGTCAGAGCCGGTGATCGCGTGCTGCTCCCTGGGTGGGGTGGAAACGCCATCAAAGTTGGGGATGAGGTTTGTGTCACTTGGGCGAATGTGACTCGATTTGTACTGAGGGAATTGAGCAGGAGTATTTCCTATTCAAGGACTCGGAAATTCTGGCCAAAATTCAAGAATAGATGAACGCCGCTGAGATTGCCGACCTGGATCCGCGCGGAGCGTTACGGGACGGTTCTCTCGGAGGTTGGCTTTTATGGTAGGGTGCTCGATGGAGTGGCGGTAAAAAAAACTAAAGCATATACTACTAATTGCTATGTTCATTGCATTTGATGGTTTTCCTGGCAATCCATGTGACGTATCCCCGCTCAAGCGATGAAGTTTTGAAGATCCGAATTGAATATTGATGGCTGGGTCAAGCACCGCATGGACCGGCTGCTGTATACCGCTATACTTTTTCCAATTCATCCAGTAGTGCACGCGAACCCGTCTGACGCTTCGAAACATCCGATGGTCTCGCCGAGTCACCCATGGGTATACCATGTCCGCGGTTTGAGATCAAGGTTAGAATACGCCAGCGAGCTCGACATAGCATTCTCGGGTACCAATTGCTCGATTGGTGGTTTCACGGAGATCCTACTAAGCATGAAAGATTTGACCGTCATCTGGTTTAGTAGTAGTAGCGACCCGCATCGCGGGAGATTGATCATTTTCGGCGTTACTAGGAGGAAAAGGTGACGACATTACTAAGTCATCCAGATTGAGCGGCATTGCCTTAAGTATCCAATCACACCGACCCGGCCAAGCCAAGAACTGGCATATAAACGTTCAGCCATGGCAAGGAATGCCTCCAGCCTTTTAAACCAACTCGGCGTGTCTCGCCAACCTTACCCCCCCACACACTTCCCTTCAGCGGAATAATTATTTTGTACAATGAGCGTCCCGGCCGACGCAATGTCTGTCCTTTCTGACCGCCAGTTCGGTCTTGAGGTCATGGAAGAAATCGAAGAAATCGCATTGAAGATAGAGAAATCTCATCCCGCCCCTCAGCGAAGTCTGGCGCGCTCCATCGGCATTGTGGCGACGTGCACCGGTGCCATGGTTGTTAATGTTCGTGTCGGCACTCCTATGTCTGAGCCTTACCCGCTAACAGGTCCTGATAGATTTCAAACTCGACTACCGTGACCATTTCTCTTCCCGACATCGGTGAAGCACTTAATCTTCAAGAGGATCAGCTTCAATGGCTGCTATCTGCATATGCTCTGAGTTCTGTCAGTTCGTTCTCTGCATGGTCATCCCTTTCTTACGTTACTCTAGGGATGTCTGCTCTTGTTTTTTGGCCGTCTTTGTGACCTCTATGGGCGCAAGAAAGGTTTTCTAATTGGCATGATTTGGCAGATGGTCTTTGCCATAGCACTAGGATTTGCAAAGAGTGAGTCAGACTCATTGCCTTTGCTGGCCGAATTTACATTTGCATCGCCATTATTAGCCGGTATTACGTTGGATATTCTCCGCGGTCTTCAGGGCATGGGCGCTGCCGCCGCCATGCCTGCTGCTGTACGTCGCATTGCCCTTCCTTTTATGGAAATATGTGATCCTCATCAATTTCAATGTACAGCTTGGCATCTTGGCCAACTCTTTTCCTCCCTCGCGTGCGCGGTCCACGGCATTCGCCACATTCGCCGCTGGTGCTCCTGTAGGAGGTGCTTTCGGAACAATTATGGGAGGTGTTCTCACTCAGCTAAGCGGGTACGGAGGTTCCTCTTTTCAGTGCCACGTTGTCTGATCTGTGTCGTTTAGGGATCACTGGCGTGCACCGTTTTTCTTATCCGCGGGTTTTTCGGGATTATGTGCAATGGGTGCCCTTGTCTCATTCCACCCTGACATACTTCCGGCGGATATCGACAGAAGGGTCGATTGGATTGGCGCACTCCTGGTCACTGCTGGTTTGTCCCTCATCGTGTTTGTCCTTGGGCAAGCACCCTCCGTAGGCTGGAAAACTCCTTGTACGTCCTTTACTCCCTCCTTCTTTTGGACGAAGTTCATATGTTGATTCACCCTCAGATATAATTGCATGCTTAATCGTTGGCGTGATACTCGTGACTGTTTTTCTTCTGTGGGAGCATCATCTGGAGAACTTCTCTACCAGCCCTGGTAAACCGCAATCGTTCTGGGCACCACCACCGCTTATGAAGGTTTCGATATGGGCACGCGCTCGGGGTCGGATGGCTGCGATCCTCGTGGTTGCGTTCTTAAACTGGTCTGGCTTCATGAGTTGGGCATTCTGGGCACAGGTTCGCCATATTTCACTGTGCAACCATGCAAAGCTGCTGACGTGTCCTCGTGTGCAGCTGTACTACCAGAAATACGTTCAGCTTACACCCTTGAACACCATGGTCCGCTTTTTGCCCATGTTCGTCATGGGCTGCCTCTGTAACTTTATCGTCGCGGTTTTAGTTGCCAGACTTCCATTGGTTATATTTGTTAGTAAGTTTGTGTTTCAAGTTTGATCGCTGGAGATTCATGATTAACCACCTTTCCCAAGTGCTGGGCACTCTTATCACTGGATCCGCTTGCATCCTATTTGCGCTTATGAACCCATCAGCTACCTTTTGGGCCTTTGAGTTTCCGTCTACCACAATGGTAGTGTGTGGTGCCGACTTTGTTTTTTCTGCGGGCACTATATTCGTTGCGAAAATCGTATTGCCATATGAGCAAAGTCTAGCAGGAGGATTGTTTCAGACCATGACTCAGGTAAGTAACTAAAATGTCCATAATCACGTATCAGGACATTGTAGCTCGGCAAAATCGCTGATTCCCCTGGCTTTGTAGATTGGCACGGCGTTCGGTCTTACGGTTACCACGATCGTGTTCAATAGCGTCCTCAACACACAGTCGGCGAAACTCGGAGTGGTGGTCAACTCCACCCAAACAAATGCACCGCTGTCAGCACAACTACAAGCATACAGAGCTGCGCAATGGACGAGTGGCGCGTTTCCCTTCCTTGGTATGTGCTTTGTTTCTCCAAACGGGGATTGTACTAACGCCGCAATTGTCTGTAGCTGCTGTGATAGCTGCTATTTTCTTGCGTGGGGTTGGCATTGTGGGACATAAGAGACCACCGCGCCCCGAAGATCCATCCGAACAGACCATTACGGAACAACACGGGGCTGGCGAGCCCTAGTCTTCGGATCGTTGAAGCCCCAATTATCTCATTTGCTAAATTATCGCATGGCGTCTGGCGTCGTCCTAGGATACCCGATGTCCTGTTTATGTGCCGCGCCGAACGACTCGTACAAAGAACTACGAAAAGATGCGGACTTTGCTAAAGCATGCACGTCAATATTCGTCTTGCGCACCAACCCTCTCACTCGCACTGTACAATGTCTCGTTTTGTTTGCTCTCTCTATACACAAGGGCGGACACCAGAAAGCTAATTCGATAAAACTATCAAAGTAACTTATATTTCGTCTTTCTTCGGAATCGTGGTAGTTTTGTTGTTCTTTTCCTTTTCCAATATTCGATGGTAACTTGATAGGGTATTTTTGTTGACTTCATGGGCAGCTAATTCAGGCCTAGCATAGTGTACTTTGGCAATCTCATCACAAGTTACTTTTACCACGACCGTGACGTAGAGTCCACGGATTCTGAGATCAAACGGAGACACCCTTCATGTGAAACGTTCCATTTTTGGGCCTCGGGCTCGAGCCAGCGTCTCGGATTGGCATCCATGTTACAGCCATTGGTAGACCTTCAATCCGAGGTGTACTGCATTTGTCACGTTCGCCCGTGTGCGTGAGGGTCAAACCGTGCCTGGTGGAATAGATATGAGCCGTAGACCATATACCGAGTTTCCCTGCTGTCCTGTGTGAGAAGGATCGACTAGACTGCAGCTCTCAAGACTGTGGGGACATAACATTCAATATTCAGTGTTTGATTGAAATGTGACACGTTGTGTAGCGTGACAATACTCAGTGGCGCTTTCAATTGCTGCTCACATCCCATCTCGTGGCAGCGTGGCAGCTGGCCGAGGTATGAAACAGGACCAAAACAACGCGCCGGTGACGCCCCATATGTCGCGCGTGAGATGGAGAGGCTCATCCGCTTGACATCGGGGATTGCTTGAAACTCTACATTGAACCTTCATGCGGTGCGTTGAGGGACACGATGACGGTCCCTGTCTGGATGGCTGAATTGCAGGTTAGCTCATTTCCTGGGGCCCACAAGCTGGGAGATATAGGGTGGCAATACCTCCCGTTCGCAGAAGCAAGCAAAAACATTTGCTCCCTGGCACCAAAAAATAAAGTACAGTAAGACCTAGCGTCAAATTTACTGTTTCTACAATTTAGGCAAGCAACAACTCAACGTGCGAGCAATCTCCATTCGTACGTGTTCCACTCGCATCTGACCGACCTCCATTCGTGGCGCTTCTCCTGGCCCAGCCTGTTCATTTACTTCCGGAATGACGCGATTCGGGATCCCTTGTGGGTGCCGAAGCCTATCCTGTCACATGTCATTTCCAAGACTTCTGTGCAGAAAGTGTCTCGTGTAACATGTTTCAATCCCCGTTCCTCTTTCTCCACCAGATCTCACGTCCATCCATAGATTTGACTGATGGCGTATCGAGTTGATCGACCGGGTCGCTTGGAGCTTCAAACCGCTTCCGGTGCGTTCCTAGAATGTGTCGTCTCTGTGGTTCGTTCGTCTTCTCTTCTCCGAGATGATTTCACGGTGTCTCGTAAACCCTGCTTGTTTTCCGACGGCGTTTCCGGAGAACGCAAAAGTCGAGGTGGAACTTATCGGAAACCACGTCGTCGTTACTCGTACGTTCACGATTTTCACTTTGGGCGCACCGCTTTGAAAGCTGCAAGCTGTACTTTCGGTGGTCTCGGTTAGTTGTATTCATAGCTCAGGGCCGCTGTTTCACTGCAGCGGCCTTTCTTGACTTGGCACAGCATGTTTTCCAGCCCAGATGTGGATATCATGCCACACCATACGATGCGGAAAAAGGTCGGATTTTTCACTTTCTTTTGGGATGTGGTTTGATCACATGCATGTTTCAGATGTTGAGTCTTCATGTTCGCCGACGCATTCACAAAGTTATCTCTTCCCCCGCTCACGCAAGTCAACCGTCAAAGGAAGCCAGAGCCGCTCAAAACTTGACACCAGGGCAAACGTATAAATAGCTTATCCACCACCGCCTGAAATCAGACTGACTAATATCACAATTGTGGGTAATACCTGATCAGTCCCCATCGGATGTAGTCATCGACGCACTGTGAGTGCTTTTGAATAATGTGCGAGTTACAGGCAACGTTAGCCAGTGTTTGAGATAGCGCCGGCGATGACGGCCCGGCTTCTTTAATTACCGATGTCATGGGCGCTGTTCAACAGCCCCCGGTGTTGCTTACGATTCCCGCCTGTGGCGAATTGGATCTCCCCGAACACGTCTCGGCGAAGTGCAGGCCCGAATCGCAAGCAGTATCGTCACCGATCGAAACGGCGAGCTCCTCAACATACCCTCCTCGACAATGACGGAGATGAGCTGATTGCGCCAGACAAGGGAAACACCGAAACGGTAACACGATAGGTATCTCGGCTATACAGCTGATCAGTTGACCAGATTCCACGCAGAGCCCAGTCATCTTGAAGCAGAAGTGAACAGAATACGGGGTCGTCGAAGGCCATCATCGCCTCGATGGGCGATGCATGTAGTGCGCGGGTACACCTCCCTAACTGCGCGGAGATACTAGGGTCTACCTCTATTCTCTGGAATACCATGCGGAGCGAAAGGCATTGCCGGTGCCCGATGAAGAAGGAATGTTCTGCCCCGGAGGCGGCCGTCCATTCCTCGATCGACCTCCCTTTTTGCTCCTCCAATTGTCATCTGGAGGTCTCACAACGCCGAGACGCACGAGTTGCAGTCTTTCATTTGGCCCGCGTTCCTGGTGGCTTGAGCGGAACCAATCATCGCGACATGTGGTGGCAAATGCCTCGTTGCACCCAATAAGGTTTCGGCGGATATCACTCCAGGTTTCAAATTTCATGCATTGGTACCTGTTCTGACCAGGATGGTGCTACTCTGGTCCACAGTGTGCTCCAACACAAGAAAAAAAGCAAGATCGAACGGACATGAATGTTCATAGAACTTGTGTGCAACACGAGATTAGTCAACAACATCGTCATTGTGATGTCTATGCGTACCCAGACCATGCAATCCCTGGACACTTGGTGCCATAGCGTTACGATGGCTTGGAATCTGCTAGTCAACGTTTCACTGTTTACTCTTGATGGGGTCAACAACATTTGGCGCGTCGTAGTCCGAAAATATAGTTTCGCAGGCGGGTTCAAATTTCGTTCACCGAGGTGTCGTAACCAACAGAGTTGTTACCCGGTATGCCAATGGTTCGTCTCTCCGACTGGCTCTGTTCGCTCTTGTCGCGCAAAGCAAAGCGTCGTGATCACCATCCAAAGGCACTCTAAGGTCTTTCACCAATCCATGAGGTAAATCAATGGATACCAGATAAGATTGATACAATGTCCTCCCTACTGTACAATCTGCTGTTTCTCATGCTACGCGACCGGTCGGAATTTCACCCCTTTCAAGTATCCTTCGTTCCCCTGCTTGAGAAGCTCATTCTTGATGTTCTGCAGCGTCTCCTCCACAAATTGCAACACCGTATCCTCGTACCCGTTCCAAAGATAATAGAGCGTCTTTTTCGCCTTATTCTTAGCCTCAAAGACGAACAAGATGGTGCCGTACTTGGGTTCGCGAGCCCAAACAGGCTTGATATCCGAAAGACTGTAACGCTCTTCCAGGACGTCCCTGAGGCTATCAGGCTTATCCACCCAGTAGTAATCCTTGAACAAGTGGATGTCTTTATTGCTCCAACCTCCGGGTGGTATGATAGCAGACATGCCAGGTAGTCTGTCGACGAAGTATCACTACCTGCAGACGGCGAGATGACATGAACGTACGGTGCGGGGTGTGGGCCAAACGCAGAGGCACATGGATTTAATAAGGATTTATACTTCTGCTCGCCGCAATATCTCGGGGTTTGCCGTTCCCTCTGCTGTTGCGTCCCACAGTTACTACTTCTTATTTGTCTATGCGGGATCTCGCCTGGAAGGACTCAGTAGCTCGAACAGGAACTCCAAGGTGAGCTTAATAGTGTCAGTAGGTTGGGTGGGACAGACAGTCCATCGATAACAATCAGCAGCGAGGCGGTACGGGAATGCACACCGTTAACAGAATTTCTGGTGCGCGGCATTCCCCCTTCATGTCAGTTGTCTTCTAACCCTCATTTTCACATCATAGTACCCCAAAATGCTTTGGCCATATGACTCACTGCATTCCCAAATCCAGTCTTGCACCTCGCTATTATCGACCAGCATCAAACACGCGGCTGCCAAGCCCAGATCAAGTCGTTTGAATCAAGGCTCAGTGCTCAGCATATGCTCTTGTCTGAACTCTGCGATGTTCGGACACTGTGATAGGTTCGAAATGGAGATGCACAGGTCTGTTTCACTGCGATGATCGGGCAGGAAGAATACATGGCACCATCCTTGTTCATCTCTGCCGATACTGGGTGCAAGATCAGTTATCATCTGGCATCAACCGTTCTCTTTCACGTCATAACCATTCCCGAACACTTTTGGCTTATGCCTGAGCAGAGTTGCTGTCTTCTCATGGTCGTTGGTGAACAGCAGTGCAGATCCCGAAGGGCTGCATTGGCCCAGTCTGAGCACTTCTTGCGGCATCTCTGGGTAATCTGACAGCTCCACTTCTGTTTCAGTGCACGAGGTGCCCCTCACTCGATGATCGGGTGGTTCCGTGAAGTACACCTGGCTAGACTTGCATCTCCGCTGTTGTGAGCACAAGGTCACCTGGTATGTTGCCTCGAACATTCTAGGTATGCGGGCTACCGGGCTCCACCGCAAGTCTTGATTCCACCGCGCAGCGTATAATTAATTTTACTCGTATTCCCGCGGTTTATATACGCACCCAGCTTTCATCGTGCTCGCAGTTGAATCTCACCTTCGCGACTCCCTCAGTCGACCCCCCTGTTCATACCATGGGCGACTCTGATCCTCTCCTCGCATTCAACAAAAAACTTACCTTCAAGACAGCCTTAACATGGGATCCTAAAGCGGTAACTCACATTGCTTCCTAAGTGATTTGGTGGTCTTATTCGCCCTACAGATCCACACATTTCTCAACAACGTCGTTGCTGACCCAGATAGCTTCCGGGAAAGGGATCCAGCCGATCCGACAAAGCCATATCCGGATCCAAATCCGAAGCGTCGCAAAGACGATCTGCGCTTGCTTCGCGACGAGATAATCGCCCTTGCTCCGTAAGCTCTGCAGTTACAGCGGTCGCTGGCATTTGATCTGATTTGTTGGATTTTTGTAGTCCAGATGGCTTGAAATATGCCACACCCACACCACCACAATCGATCCTTCGTGCGGGAGGTCAACTTGCTCCTACCCAGAATATTCCGTGGCCTGTCAACAATGAAGCGGAGCGATTCTTCGCCACTTTTGACCTCCTCGGCATGTTTCTCTCTCTCATAGGTCCAGCACCGACCACCGGCGCTAAGACACCGACTGCGCAAAATTTCTTTCTTCCCCTCGACATAATGTATGGGAAATGGTGCATCACATTAGTAACAGGCAGCGGCTTGACCCCGAACAAGGCTCAAATTACATGGGCGAGCCAAGATGACGGACATCCGTACTTTTTCTTTCTCGGTGCGAACGCGAGAGGTTGGTCAAAAAAGAAGACAGACATAGATTGGCAACTTCTCGTGCAGTCGACGCGTCACCAGTACATGACCCGCATTTTGGAGCCCAAGTGGCATGAACGGGGTGTATCTCCGGCATTTAATAAGTACGGCAAATCAGGATGGAATTATGGAAATTGCGCCGAGACATATCCCTTCCTCTACCTTATAGCGTCAGTCTATCCCCTATAATCTCATTCCATGCGCATCTGATAAACTTTGGTATAGGAATGGCTTTCCTGCGGCCCGTATCTCTGGAGTCTCCCTCAACATTCCCTACGTTAAAACACACACAGACAAGTGGACCAAGTACTGGGACAAGGACGTCCTCGAACCCCCTTGTCCGAACTGCGAGGAGCTGATAAAGTATTATGGCGCTATACTGGGTAATTTCAAGCCCTGGGAGCCCTCCAAGGAGCCCGCTCCTTCGGATTGAATACAAGTAGGGTGGTGGGGAGTAGTTGGGAATCGATGCGTGCTCTTCCGTTTCTTACTCTGAAAATCGAACCTGCCTTGTTTGGACTCTTGTACGATATCAATCTCGAACGACTTTTCAATGTGCTTTGAAATTCTGGATTTGTCTTTGTGAAGACGCATATGCGCTGCTGAGATAGAGATAATCCGGCCCTGCCATCACTCACTTATAATGATACCTTTAGGCCGCTCTTATCGTGTCTCTGGCGATTGCAATGATCTCGCTGGAAGCAACGAGTGGGCCACTGACAGCACCTGGGAAGATGAGGAGGAACATCGTCCCTATCCGAGGCTGTCAGACATTCAATATCACTTGATTGGTAGTACACATATGAACAAGTCAGTTGACTAAATACTAGATCCGATGTCTCCATATCCAAAATCTTGTGTGATAATGGCTGCAGCCTTCTCCCCGATCAACAACGCAGTCGAGTACGTGTTCTGGCAAGGACGGAAGCAAAGAATCAGTTGAATCGATATCGAGCAAACATGTGCAACTTACGTTTCCGACGTTGGTAGGACAGATGGACATGTCTAGGAGTCTCACCATCGTCAGGACAAAATACAGCGAACTCGTTTTGGTCCGTACCTGCGACCTTGAGGCCTTCTACTCCATATACGTTCAGCTTGGCGTCGACCACGCCTTGCTGATCGCGTGGTTTCATAGCGCATGTCCCGAGCTAGCTCAAGACGATCAATCAGGGACGCTCAAAGAAGGCTTTAGAAGAAAGCTGACCGCGTGCCATGTCATAATAACTATAGAGGAACGCTCAGCGAAGAAAGAGGAAGAAAAGACAAGAATGCTTCACCCGTATCACGATGAAACTTCACGATAGCTTCATCATCTGCCTCCGAGTACACGATATCTGGTGCACCTATAGGCACGGGGAGGTCCGTTTCCTTACACGCAGCAGGACTGCCAGCAGGAAACTTTGGGTGACGGGTAGGCATCTCTCCCCGATATGCGGGCATACGCCTGATAAGCTCACGGCTGAATTTGTACAATAAGGTGAACTGTGCGGTATCGCTTTCCCTGGTAATCAGGAGTAATCGTATTGCATAACGCAGAGAAAGTAGGAGACATACTTTGCGAGAAAATCTGCTTCAAGGTCAGGGGGAGAGTCCAAGTCCCCTCCAGAGGTGATATGAACACTACCAATGGAATCTGGGTACAGCTCGTGTAAAAATGTCAGACGAAAATTGGGTCACGGATGCTATTATTTCCTTACAATGTAGTACATGACACATAGGTATTTCCGACCCGTTGAATCGAGCGCGCCACGCCCTGGACAGCTAGTGAACGAAATAGTGAACAATTCACAATCCAAGGATCCATTCATAACATACCCGGCAAATGGAGCGAGAATGGCCATGGTCTTGTCAGGATTGCGCTCAAAGAAAGTTTCCCATCTCTGTTGTAACGCAGATCCAGAAGCTAACAATTGTTCTTTGGTCGGTCGCAATTTAAGCATGACTGCTATCCCACTGAAAAAAATGTGATTTGGCAGACTGCAGCAAGCTAAGCGAGGAACGAACTTGTGAGAGATCTTCGTTATCCCATTCTCCTCCCATTCTTTCAATTGAGCTGACAATCATGTCAATATGTCAATTCGGGAAGG
>JBBPMS010000036.1:47289-63476 GCA_038090435.1 Phylloporus scabripes | reverse complement strand
AAAAAATGTGATTTGGCAGACTGCAGCAAGCTAAGCGAGGAACGAACTTGTGAGAGATCTTCGTTATCCCATTCTCCTCCCATTCTTTCAATTGAGCTGACAATCATGTCAATATGTCAATTCGGGAAGAAATTCACTGAAACACTCACCGTTCATTGTCTCTGGGTCACCCCAAACATCATTCATCGTGTCAGTCTCTTCCGATACATAGAAAGCCGGACGAGCGCCGAGGTGGTCTGAGGGATAACGTGTATGAGATCCAAAAACCTTGACATACTAGACGTACCCTGGTAATTTTCGCCGACACCAGGCAAATCTACGTGAACATGGACGCCATTCTTTTCGAGCACGGACCGCGCGCCGATCCCCGATCTTTCTAGAATCGCTGGAGAACCCATGGTACCAGCAGAAACAACAATCAATTTGTTAGCCTTCACGGTAACGAAGTCGTCATTGACCCCATGAGATGATTTCGGCAAGGTTGCCGTATACTCGACGCCAACAGCACGTCCATTCCTATCACATTAGTTGAGTAAAATCAGGCACCTTCAAATTCAACATACTCGACAATAACACGCTTTACACGTTTTCCCACCATGATGGTTACATTTGGATTGCCCGCGTGTGGGTATAAGTATCGGGATGCAGCATCAGAGCGCCTTCCTGTGACGGGGTCAACATATCTATGTTTCGTGGAGGATAAGCAATGCAGAGATTTTGATCGGGACGGAGACTCACTGATAAGCCGGCTTCGTGCGAACGATCTGAGTAAGTAAACCTATAAATGGATAATGCTACTTACGCTACACGCATTCGGGGTCAAGAAATCATTATTATCATCGACCCGTGGACGGTCCGGATCGTATTCCTCCACCACGTGCAAGAATTGTCTACCAATGTCAAACTTGACGCTACCGGCGGATATTTGGATTGGACCCGAATAGCCGTGCGCGGATAATCTACCAGGTATAGGATTGAATGTTTCAAACTAGAATGTTCTGAGCTGTTTCGTGCCGTCACGTCTCGGCCTGCTTACTTTTCTAACGAAAGGCAGAAGTTCGTTGAAGCTCCAACCTTCATTACCGAGTGCGGCCCAATCATTATAGTCGGACGCCGCACCCCGCGCGTACAACATGACTGTTTACGTGAGAGAATGCCATAACAAAGAACGAGTGAGCCATGTGCCATGATGAAGTATCAGACACACGGGCGGCAATTTGCGGTCTATGACTCACAATTAACAGTAGAGCCACCGCCCAAGCTTCGACCGCATGAAACGATAGAACTGCGTCCGTTGAGGTCTGCACTTGGCTTGCCAATGTAATGTGAGAGGGTCGTGCTACCTGGGGTAAGGTGCTCAACATATCTGCACGGTTGCACATGGCAAGGGACATCGCGAGAGTGTTGGCCACTCTCGAGGATGAGGATCTTGAGCGAGGGATCAACGGAGGCTAAACGGCCTGCAACGACACATGCAGTCGTTCCGCCTGTTGATGGATGAGCAATAACGCTCGCAAGCAGTGGAGAAACTTGCCTCCAGCAAAGATGATGTCAAACTCTTGGGACATGATGCGCCAACTTGAAGGAACGAACGGTGGGAAGAGTGCGAGACACTCAGCGGGCGTCTCTGACTTTGTATATGACGCCTTGGCTTGGCAGAGGGTGATGCGCTGGGTTGGCTTTGGACTACTTATCAATACGTGTGAAGTTGGGACTTGAAGATGGCGACTGCTAAAGCGAGCTCGTACACCTAGGAATATAATGGAATCTCGCGAGGATGTTGATATGGTTGGCTGAGGAGGCTAAAAAAAAAGATGACCACCGCAGGGGTCGAACCTGCAATCTCCTGATTCGTAGTCAGACGCGATGCCATTTCGCCAGGCGGCCGATATCATCCTGAGATCATCGACGCTTCTAAGGTTGTGTGATATAGCTCCTTGATTAACTGAAACATGTTTCTTTCATTGAATTGGAAACTAGTACCGTAAACAAGGACACCTTTCAGCAGGTCCTAAGATGGTTCAATTTGTGTTGCATTAAAGATCATATATAGCAGTACCATGCCCTAGGCGCAAGCAAGTAAAAAGTCGTCACGAGCCGGTATATCAAGGGAATGTCCTTACGGCCGATCTTGAAAGGACGCGTGCTCGTAGATGTCGATGTGACTTCTACGTCATAGCACGTGACAAGCATCCATCCCGCTTATATACCATCGAGCTTGATTTTTGACTGTACTAACTCTTTTGCTCTTTCCCCATCCATCCCATATAGACCCGGATGAGTGCCCGGCAGGCCTTCATACCACATCTCCCATCCTCGTCCGAGGCCCATCCACACCCAACGGATACGCGCGACAGAGACGGGGACCGGGACATGTTTGGCAACAGCACAAACGGCAAAGCACGATCGATCGCTGCCTTGTTGGGCCACAAGCGAGGTACAGGGCCTGACAACGTGTCTCAAGGAGCACGTTCGACCCAAGGACCGGGTCTGGGTGCCAGCGCGCACAGACGGAGCTTTGACGGAATTCTCCGGCCGGAAATGACGCCAATGTCGATTATTCCGTATCCACAGACGAAGCAGCAAATCTGCGCAGGAGGGAACCAACCAGCGCATGGACAGACTCCAAGGAAGACGATGGGACAGGGACCGTTCGAGTTCCCAAGGCCGATGACACCAGCGTCTATGCCCAGGGGTATGAAGAAAGGATATAAAAATTTCGCAGAAGGCAGAGAAGAGAACACCACAAATGGAAGCTTTGTCGGTTTTATGAGTCCTGGGGGAGAAGCTGACATGCGTGAGGGTGCCGGAGCTGAGATAGGTGGATATATGCGCGTTCTCGAGGGGCCCGGAGGTGGCAGAAATGCAGGTGGGGTACAGTCAAATCTCGATCACGATACCGCTGCACTGGTGCCTGTGTGTGCGCTCGAAGCACAAGGCGTGAACACGGGGGACGTAAGTTATGAAGCAGAAAGCGTATTTGCGCGTCCATCGAGGTCCTTCGATGCGATGAGCGAGACAGAGGTAGGTATAGAGAAGAGTAACAAAACGCAGAGGAGCTTTGGAAGGGCGAAACGCGGGATGCGTGCAGAGGATGCAGAACTAAATGGCTGGTATAGTGACGAGGGCCATCAGGCCCAGGGGCCGGCAAAGAGAATGAAACAGGTGCAACACGATCTAGATGTAAGTTGATGCATTCTGTGATTCGCCAATGGGAATAACGCGTGTCACCAGGAATACCTCCCGGTTTCAAGTCCTCATATTCCGCCAACACCTGCACCACCGAGTTCGTCTGCGGACACATTGAGTTCATCTATGATAGCGGGTGCGCTGTTCGAGAACATCGGGGAACATATCAACCTCGAGGAGATCGAGGCAAGCTGGAAGCGGTGGAGCGAGTGCTCGACAGAGGAATGGCTAAAAGGCGCAGAGAGTGAGTTCACAGAATTTGTACGGAATGCGGCTCATGTGCTGGGCAGAATTTGCTCAGGAATACACGGATATATTAAACATGGTGCGCTGCTAACCTAACGCTCGTTCAGATCTTACCTGCTCGTCCTCTGGACAGGTAAAGGACCACTTCACGTATGCCTTGTTGCTGTCATTGAACTGCACCAGTGCTAAACCACGATGAAGGGAGAAAGTTGCGGCCTACGCAAACATGATATCGTCAGTTGAAGGAAGGAGAAAAGAAGTAGACCAAAACATTGAGATCATACATGTCAAGGGAGGGATTGTTCGAGAGAACATATCTCGGCTGGGTACAAAGTAGTGAAGGGTCATAATCAATTGTAAGCATGGCGCCAAATTCGTGATACAAACGCATGCTCATGCTGCATGACTATCGAGGCAGTTGAAAAGATAGAACTAGATCGCGTGTTTCGTGTAGGACTTGCGCTGTTTGTTGGTATCCAAAGGTAATCATGAGTTGGACGGTGACAATGAAGATCCGAGGAATTACCAAAAAATCAACGCACGTGACAAACGAACCGCGTCCGCTTTTTTGTTCCCACAAGTGCACTTGCTCTCATCTCTCTTGGAGACCCTCCATCTGTGATCTGTCCGTTTATTCCCTTTACTCACGAACCTTTCTAACGACCACCTCGCCTCCGTAATACTCACTCATCAGGTCCGTGGCTTCTTGCCTCGGTCACAATAAATCCAATCTGGTTTTCATTTCTCTGCAGAGTTCACACATTCGCTCATCCATTCCATCACTCACAAGCTCCTTTGCGCCCTTTAAACTGTCAAATATCATTCAGCTTATCTTTTGCTCACTTCCTATTCTTATTTTCTCTTTGCACCACCGCACTATCGTTTGCCATTCCCAATGGCAGGCACGCAGCAACTACCTTCATGGATGACGCTTTCAACGGTTGTCATCACGAATGCGGACGGGCAGCCTATTGCGACGAGTACGACAACATTGGAGTTACCATTGACATACTACGGGCCTAGCGTAAGCATCACTCTATCTTATTTGTCCCCTCCACCCTCGTGCATATACCTCGATGAGGAGCAATCCACAGCTGTGCGCGCCTCGAGCGGGCATTGTCTCTCCAGAAGCTCTTCTTCCTTGGGACGGAGCCTGGATGATGGTGGGATGCAGTGACGTCGTTGAGGCGATGACTGATATTTCCTTCCTTGTAGATACCCCTCGGAACTAATGGGGCCTGGACCTGGGGTGGTCTCACTCCTCCTGCGTCGTCCACGTTTCCTTCTTCAGTGGGGACACCTACCACAACAGCGACACCCTCTACTCTTACATCCTCTCCCACTTTCACTCCCACATCTACTTCCGCCACGCCTACTGCATCTACAACGTCTTTACCCTATTCAAGTACTTCGACCCTCTCGAAAGGTGCTATCATTGGTACTATATTTGGCGCGATCGTGGGCTTTAATCTTTTGATACTTCTTATCATCTGTTTTGTTCGCTACCGCGCACGAAGACTTCATCATCCACCTCACCAAACCCCAATCTGGACACACTGGGAAGTTGTCAGCCCATCTGCCCCTCCTCCTGATGAAGAGAGACCCACTGGTGTTGGCTCTCCCCGAGATAGTGGGGAAGAAGTTGATTCATTCCTTCGAAGCAGTCGGAATGCCCTCAATGGAACCGGACGCGCCAATTCAAGTGTTCGTCCTGTCGCTTCCCTTCCTCCCGGTGCTGCACCACCGCAGATAGTTGGAAGTACGGGTTCGGGAGATTCTGGACACACAAGTTCGTCCGCCGTCACGGATTATGGCGTCTTGCTTCCTGGTGGTGGGCCTATTGGACAGGCGTACCATGACGAGCCCCACTTCCCTGCACGGCCAAGTAGCGAAATGACTGGATTTATCATGCCCCCTGGTCAGCTATTAAGAATCGACGATGATGAGGAACCTTCGAGCCCACCGCGAATGTATGGTGTCCAAAGGCCTAGCGACCCATCGTTGCCTGAAGTGTTTTCACCCCTCCTTCCTCCGCCACCCCTCGACGTTGACCGCCAATCTGCCCATAAGCCTTCTTCCCTGAACGAAAAAGAAAAGTCCGTCCGTAGCGTGTCCTATCCTGCGAGCGATATGGAAGATTCCAAGGTGTACACTGCACGGCGTGTCAAAGTGAAGGAGCTTGGACCGCGTTCCCCAAGTGAAGAGGCCTCTTCCAATTTGTACTCGGACGACGGTGCAGTTGCGGGACCTAGCAGCTGGAGGAATAGTTTTGGGCTCAGTTCGATATCGAGGCTGAGGAAAAGTTGGTTTGGGGGCTCGTCGTCACGCAACACTTCCAAGTCGTCTGGCGGACATGTACGCGTCGATGATGCCGAGGTCAACCAGTCACTCTTGAGTGCACCGCGTGTTAGATCCCGAATTGGCCTTGGCCGTACTCTTGAAGGTGACCGTCCCATGTCATCCGTCAGCACCAAAAGTGCCATCTCCGGTAACACTATATACCATGACGCCGTATCGCGCCTTGGTACCCCCGTTTCTGTTCCTTCGCGCGCAATAACACCTAATGCACGCAGTCCAGGTTCAGCCAACGAATCTGCCCCCCCTGCTCTGCCGACCGGTGCACCGCCAGCTTATGCTGTCAGCGACCCATATGACTCCTTAGGGAGCCGTGGAAGCTTCCCTTATTCCCAAGGAGTAGATGTACTTGATCTCCCTGTTCCGCAGCCTGCATCTTCATTAGCGCCACCTGGAAGCGCATCAGTAGCGACAAGAAGCGTAGCAAACCCTCCCGGACTCGGTGGCTCACACACGCGGTGGCGTGACTCGCTTTCTGTCATCACTGGATCATCCAGTAATGCGAGTGTTACGGTCGACGTGTTGGATGCTGAACCTCCGAGGCCAGGGGAAAGGTGGAGGTCTATGACTGGATTGCTTGGCACTGGTACGGGTGAGACCGGTTCCGACCCAGGTGAGCAGCGGGTAACTTTTGGTACGGTAAGTTTACTTCAAGGGGAGTACCTGACTGATTACTGAGCTATGCGCTCAACAGCCTCAGGTAGTCCATCAGCCTCATCCCGTACTCTCTGACCGAGGTTCGCTGCATTCACACTTGAGTCCGTATTCGCGTTCTTCCGGTTCTGTGCCCATGTCAGTCCACATTCCTTCCGGCTCTAATTCCTCTCATCCATCCGCGCGCTCCCACGTACAAACTACGAGCTCGGGTTCCGTCCGCTCGGGTTCCGTTTCTTCGTTTGGTCGCCGCCGTGGCCCTATCTCTCCTTCGGTCTCAGCTTTCGGTAGCATAGGTGGATCGGGTCAACTATCACCATTAGAAGAGCTCCCGCTGCGGAATTCCGAGGATCTTAACCGCATATCAGTCTTGGGTCCTATGCCCTCGTTTGCGCATTCGACGACCGCACCAACGATTCGCAGTGTCGGGGCGACGACTGCCTCCGACGACACCGAAGTGACGCGGACCACGACGATGACTGGCAGTACAGACGTGACATCGTTGGACAAGGAAAGTCGGGTGGAAGAGTTATCAAAATTTCAATTACAAGCATTTGATTTTGAGGGATTGAGAATATGAGCGGAAGACCCTTGAATTCTTTTTCTTACATACGAGATTTCTTACACGATCATCTTTGCCAGCGTTACCCCTTTCCCTACATCCCCGAGTACCATGCTTGCGACACCCTCTCACTTTTTTTTCTTGATGACTTACTCTGCCAGCTACTTACTGACGATTAACCACGCGATACCTCTTGACCCATACTCTTGCTTGATGCTCAAAATCATTTTGAAAACCACGCCTCCGAGATTTTGCTGGCCTTTCGGGGGTTATCGATTATATCATAGGCCAAGTCCATTGATGGAAGCGTCCAAATTTTGTTCAGTCTCGGAAGTTAGTCAAACATGTCCCCATGTTTTTGTTACGTAGAGCCAGTTTTGTCAGTTGCTACGTGGCGAATACACTTGTCTAAAAAAACGAATGTCACCAGACTATTCCTGAGCGTGCAGATGACCAACTCTCGGCATTCGTACGATAGGATGTCAGTCTTCAAGACAGACGTTGTGATCATACGGATGCCGAGAAAGACAACATGCGCTGTGTCAAACCAGCCCTGCTTGAGACGAACACATTGAACTTCCTTGCAAAAGCTGCGTGAGCTGTAAAGGCCAAAAGAATCCCGAGCAACCCAATCTTCCTTGCACTCACGTCACGTACTACTCCTTCCAGCCGCAATATGCAGTCATACCTTGAAACAACCAGTACATGCATCAAAAACAATGACGGAGGGTTGCACTACTAGGGCAAACAAAGACACCTCAAAGGAGTTGTGTATGCTCTCTATCTTGGGTAAGAATTTGTGGAAGCCTCATCAGCAAACTTACACTTGCTTAATCTGTCTTTATTTGTCTCATTCAACTTGTCAAATTACATAACATATGCAATGCTACTATACATTGTTCTATAACATTGAAAACCTTGAGTAGACTACATTTGGACACAAAGAAAGCCTGAAATCAGGTTGTTAAATGAGCTTTGAGATGTTGTAGTTGTCAGCTAAGCAAAATAAGACATGTAAGCCAGTTTAAGCACTGTGTGAATTTACTGATATGTGTACTGCTCCCGAAGCAAAGTTGTTCGTCTTCGTCGAACAACCTCACTGTCGTAGGTCCAACCTCCAACCTGTAGGTACCAAGTAGGCCTATCGGTGACGAGTGTTTGCTCTGGAATACACCAGAGCCTTTCTGGATGGTATTTCCTTTAACGCCCATTCCGGATATCGTTGTGATTGCCCCCCCCCCCCACCACTCCACAACAGGAACATCTTGGGCTCGAAATTAGCGGTGAGGTTGGTGCCATCACCCTGGAGCACAAATCTATACGGAAACAACGAATCTGCCGTGATGACTGCGCGAGATCCGACCGAAGCATCGTTGATCGGCTCGATCTTTGACGGGGCATGTGCTGATTTGCGAGCTGTCAGAGATAGAGTGTAGGTACGACCATGCTCACCTTTATCAGTAGACATAATCTGTAGGGAACAAAGATCGCGTCGTTGATTCAAATAAATGCTATTCATAGGTACGTCCACCAACGTGTTTATGTAAAGATTCAGAAATAGCACACCAGGGTGAGTCGCTAACTGCTCCGCCTTCGAACCCATCTTATCTAACCCGTATTCTTCATTGCACAGTCTGCGCACAGCCGACCAAAGCCTACAGTAATATAGTGGATCACATCCGTAACGTGTCAGCAACTTCGTTTATTTGTGACGATGAAAACCAGACATGCGCGCAGGTTCGCATCGTTTTGAACTGGCCTGACGTCCGGTGCGCCTGCCTCTATGCCATTGGATAACATCCCCGTCTCGTTGACGACATCCTTGTTCCAAGCGGGCGTAATGCTGGTTAAATTGGGTTTCATGTTCACATCATAATTCTTGGCAAGAGACATGACTCGGAGCGACTGGGCGAAGGCGGTGATGAATTGCACATTATTGTAGGGAGGGGGATTGGGTGCACGAAGATGTCATCAACATTACGATCCCCTGGAGAAGTGGATGGTCGTGGGTACCTGTAAAAGCAACAAGGAATGTCATATCTGCAAAGTGCAAGTGGGATGGCAAAGTGCCCCTGATAATGTCGCATCTGATATATGGTGCTTCAAGACAGGGTATTTAAGGCTGGCAGTATCTATCGTTGCTCCGCATATCAGTAGTACTAAAATCGGAGAAGATGAGGGCCGGGAGCCGATTTCAACCTGTTTAATTCGCTTCACCGTCGGACACCGTATCATTGAAGTGCTGGAAACACGCTACAGAAACAAATTGTATGTCCACCAAGGTAGTTAAATCACGCGCATATCTATACGTGGTGTCTTCAATCAGAAGAAAGGTGCTGCCGATCGACATCCTTTGCAGCTCCTGCCAAACAGACGGTTCAACGCGGAATTCTATTCATCATTCAAAGATACTCTATGTCAGTCTGGCTAGAAGGGCATGCATGCCACTCTTGCACCATCGCGTCCGATTCCGTCTTGTTCGACACATTGTCGCGTCATTGTGATGTTTCCGCTGCCACAGACTCCCAAAATCTATGAAGATGTATCATGAACAAAGTAATGTCCATCACCGCCACCACCATCGAGTCATGATCATGATTAACATCGCTACACATTTCAAATGACAAAAATAAGACGTACGCGCATCGCCAGAGCAGCTTCGCGTCAGTGTGAATGGGTACGATGTCCGGTGCACCTGCCTCCGTGTGATTGAATAACATCTCCGTTTCGTTCATGGCATATTTGTTCCACGTGGGCGTGATGTTGGTCGGATCAAATTTGGTGTTGACATCATAATACTTCGCGAGGGACATGAATGACTGGGAGAAGGCAGTGATGAATTGCTTGTTGTTATAGGGAGGGGGATTGTATGCACTATCGCGCGCGACATAAGTCACTCTGCGGTTACGGTAGGGCTAGGAGAGGGAGGTACTGAATTACCTGTGGAAGTAGTAAACGAGGTCACTGGCGTGATATGCGGGCGGGATAGCAAACAACGCCTGAAAATGCGGCGTTAATATGGTGATGCGTGTAGCAAGGATCGAGGCACTCACCTTCCACGAACGACCAGTAAATGTCTTGAGCAAGTAATACGAAGGGCAAACCAGCAGGGCTGCAAGAGAGTGAGCGTTCTCCTGGTGGCAATTCTTCCAAACTCGATGTCACTTGACTCACAATCTCCAAACACCAGGGAAGCCTGCTCTACTGGAGTCCCGTATTCTTGATATATGGATGCGGCTTCTTGGACCTGGGAAGACGTCATATCGGGGAACAAACTAGAAATGTATTCCGCAGTTGTCAAAGTCTCGTTCACATTGACAAATATGACACCCTCATTCTGGTTGCTGACTGCAAGCAGGACTTGCTTGGGGACCGTCAAGCGGCGGAACATGACACAAGGCTATTCACGTACTCCGTTCACCCGGCCTTTGGTAAGAGTGACAGTTGGACGCTCGACAACAAACTCGCCGTCGACGACAGGGATGCAGAAGGATAAGCCTTCGACAGCAGCAGCAACCAGGTCAAAATTTGCACTTTGAAGTGTGCTTGCATTCAGAGACTGAAGACATGTGAATGTGTCAGCGCTGGAAGCACATCTACAGGAAGTTGTCGTTGAGCGGTAGCGACACATTGGGCAGTACGATGTCCTACCCCGTGTTGTTCACAATTTGGTTGTACAGCGACTAAACTCAATCAGTTCACAGGCCTTCCACGAAGCAAAAATGACGGTGCAGTGCTTACCTGAGGTATCTGATGATTGTAATGATACTGTGGACCCAAGTACGCAGAACTAGTAATCACACTATTGAACAGCGGCGGTTGGGTGTTACCACCATGGGCGACGATATGCTGTAGAACCGAGCCGCCACCAGCAGATTCACCCCAGATCGTGACATGGCCCTTGTCCCCACCAAAGGATCCGATCTAATGTGGTTGAGTAGGCTGGACAGCATGAACACGCGCTGAATTAATCGTACATGCTCTTGGATCCACTGCAGTGCAAAATTTTGGTCGACTAGTGTTCCCAGATACTATCAGCGCAACCTAGGTTAAAGGGATAGCAATCACTTACGAAGGCCAGCGTTTAAAGCGCCACGAGCCTTGATCTCGTTCCCAGACAAGAAACCTATCGAACTAATCAGAGGCTACGCCAAGATGGTACGAGCGCCTACCAAATGCACCCAGGCGGTATTGAATGACAACGACGACCATAGTGTTCAGGGATTCCGCTACAAGGTAGGAGCCGTTGTATTGGGCTGCGCTCCCGAATTGGTAACTATAAGAAATTCAGATAGAAGTATGTATACAGAACAGTTGAACACTTACCCTCCACCATGAATCCATACCAGCACCGGAAGTCCGCCCTCCGTAACTTTGGCGGGAACCGTTCCTGGAACGAATACACTATTATTTTTTAGTTGCGAGTATGCGTGATCCACAATGCCACCCACTTGAGGAAAAGACAATCCTCGGAAGCAGTCGTATTTTGTCCAACTGATACCATTGGCACAATGTTAGTATCATCAAACGCTTGATAGCATTCGCTAGGGTTCTGCGTTGCGGGTTGTATACCGACATGGGTGACCGGCGGCTGAGGCGCTTGAAACCTCAAGGTTCCTCCATGAGAAATCATTTCAGACCAGTACGACTACAAACCATTCGACGACTCACCGACAGGCGGCGCAGCGTAACGAATGCCCAGGAAACTAGTGATGTTCGTCTGTGCATCAAAGTATCCTTGGTATTGCGCATAACCAACATCCACGATGGGCGTTGTCACGGGCGAAGGAGTGATAAGGTTACAGGCTAACCTAGCGAATATTGAGAAGGAAAAATAGCCCCACATTGGCGGAGATATTGCTTCGACTCAGGTTTTAAGATCAATGATGGCCGCTGCTTGAGGTATCTAAGGCCAGACTTGACTGTAACCACGCATCAACAGTAAGTCCCAACTGTTGCACTGTTCGTAGGTTCTTCGGCCGCGCTGCGGTGATAAAGTTTGTGTACCACGCACGTGTAATCGCAGGTTGCGTAATAGAGACTAGAAAGTTTTTGAATTAGAAAACTAGCGCATAAGTGCGATAATAGTTCAGCACCACGTCGCTGAGTATGTCATGAATTGTGAGGTTTAGCCAACAGTATGTCTGTCTGAAAAAGGAAGTGCTGGTCTTCGAACTTCCTCTTTTAGACGGGCTATTTCACCAGAATGCTATCATTCATCTTTGATTCGGGTTTTTCCCGTTCATTTCCCTTTTCAAAGCAATGGATTTGAGATGACATATCATATAGTACATGACAAGTGTAGTGGCGTAGTATACAAATGATGCAAGGCATGAGCTTAGTTGCGGTTAGTCAAGGAGTAGAAAATTAAATTTCGGGGTATAACAACGCGAGGTCCCACTGTGATTCAATCCCACGCGACTGTGCTTCTAGTTGTATTGGGCGACAAATCATGACCAATTCTGTGATGTCTTCCTCTGCCCCGATTTTTCGTGGCTTGAGAATATCATAGTCGTCGTGCATGAGGATCTTGGAAAAGACTTCGTGTTGTCGTGCAATGTGACGCTTCAGCGAATCCTTCCGTGAAAAACTGAACAGATCAACATCAGCATGAAATAGCTCACGAGATCAGACTCACGAATCACTGGGCATGTCAATCATCTCACAGATTCGACAAATGAATTGCTCTCCTTCAGGAGCCTTTCTCTTCTTTACTCCATCCTCACCGCCCTCCTGTTGGTTTGGGAATAAGGTTTCGGAATGTGTACCAAACAGTCAGCCGTACCATGCTCCTACGAACCTTCCTCGGGGAATTCTCGTCGTTGTCTTCGCTCCGCTTGCGCTTCCGCGAACGAGTCGTAGATCTCGAGGAGGATTGGTGACTCGTATTGGCTGGTTGATTGTCCGCAGGGGGCAACAAAGATCCAACCGATGACGACGAGTGTACCGAAGTTAAGGTCTGCGGCAACGGGTCCAACCTCGCCAACGGCGGCCGTATTGAGCCTGGAAGAGGATACCTGCTGGGATAAACTCCTGGTTCCACCATACTGATCATTCTGGTGGAAGCCTCTGGAGCCAGTTGAGAAGCATCAGCGAGCATCTGCTCCAAAGGTGTGTCAACACCAGACGACATAAAGAGAGTGCGGACGGGTGGTGAAAGTATGAGTTGGGGTGGTACCGTGAAGGGTAAGGCATCAGCGAGCAAGATTTATACCCGGAGCTGCGATTGACGACCATTGTTCTCCGGTGGTTGAACGAGTCACGCCCGTGTACCAAAGCACACTCCGAGGAGCGTAAAGTTTCCAGAATCAGTCCGAAAAGTGTACGTATACATTGATGTCATGGCAAGAAGTCTGTGGGAGCCTGGAACGCACGCGTAAAACTTACTTGGAAGAGCACAGTCATATTTGTGGACCTACAATGGGTGATGTTCCGGAACAAAGCAACGACAACGTTTTGACCAACGTTGTCACGCCATTCTTATTGATGGACCGAAGCCTAAAATCAAAGATCAGTTGGAAAAAGGTTCTTGAGGATGTACAGACCTGTCGGTTGCTTTGAATGTATGGACCACCTTCCAAAAGGGTTTGAGATGCGGAACATGGGCCAAGGCGGCTCACTCACCCCTGAATAAGCAAGCCAGTAAATGCCACGCGAGTCCGCCCAATAATCTCACTCTCACTTGCAGCAGAGGAGCTTCGTGCACGCGAAGACCAACGTCGACTTTCTAATGGTGACCCGCCAGTCATGGACGTTACTATGATTTCCGAGGTACGTTTGGACGACAAAATCGACGGTCAGTACACGCCGACGCCAACTACCAGATATGCTAATGTTGGCCATAGATTCAGGATTGAAGTAGAATTTCGCAGAACGGGTCAATCAATCAAATTCTAGCCGCAAAGCCCTCGCATTGGTGTAGATGGTTTGCATGCATCCATGGGCATTAGTGGCTCGAATCGCCAGGTCAGTGACTCGCAATGCACTTTGGACACCATTCACTCTAATCAATTCCATGAAGAGCGATCGTAAACCCGTATGGCCCGCTGCACCGAAAAAGAATGTGATTTATCGCCACCAGATGTGACTAACACACGAAGCACTCGATTCACTCGCAAAGACTTTGCAATGCGTCACGGGCAGGAATATTAGAAGACGATAGTGACGACGGTAACAAATGTGTTTGCCCATCTTTCTGAAAGGACGACACAGCACAAGTCAGTCATGTAGACACTGAAACGACTGGACAATGACTGACCCCAATAGTGTTTAGCATTGCCAACGTGGACATGCCATCCGACATAAATTGAGCCGGAAAGTCGGTTAGGCACCGAAGGGAGCGGCAATAGAAGGAAGAGAAAAGAAGAGAGGGAGAGAAAAGCAGATGGTGATCATGACGGATCACTTTAAATAATCCTTTTCTACTTGTCTCACCCACATTTTAGCCTTGTGCGTGGAGATTCGGATGATCGGGCCATCCATAGTGCTCGGAGAAAGCCATTAAAGTGACCCACAGTGCCACTAGTATGATCGTTGTTCCGTGCCATATTGGTATTGTACATGTTCCAGCAAATGAGACACTGTTGAACACGACGAGTGTGCATACCAACCTCAATGTGCGCGCAGTGGCGAGGCAGGCGAGGAAAAGGGTCGTATGTTGGGTAGTCCTTCGATCGACTGATATATGAAGCTTCATGTAACGCAGGCCTTGAATCCTTTTTTCATCGGATTCATTTTCAAAACAACTTCAGAGTCGCGGACTGACGCTTATGCCCACGCTCGTCTGCCAAACTTTGTTTTCGTACTACTACTTACATGCTTATTCTTGTTTCTCTTTTTTGTAGTTCTACTGCGTGGACCATCGGGCTAGTACGTTGTACTAAGAACAACCTAGCCCAGCCCTTCCTCTTCGCTGCGTCACGCGTCCAATGCTTTCTGGTGCTGGTCTATAGCAAGGAAGCCCAAGTGACAAGCTCGAGTCCGCTCCGGATGCCCATGCCACCTTGCGTCCATAGCGAATCCACTCCCACCACGCATACACTCCACAGCCGAATACCAACAAACTAAAGTGGAAGCATCTGTGGAGACAACAGGTCTACCGTTGCAATGGAATACATTCAAGTATCGCATGAACAAAGTGACTGGTCCGATACAACTGACGACCTGTACCCGCATCCTGCGGCCCAACTTGAAAGAGATCATTGCGCAGTCTCGGCCGCCACTGACGCCCAATACCTATGGATCCACATCCACCACCACCACCGTTATCATCCGCATTTTCAACAAGAAAACAAACACGTACGCGCAGCGCCGAAGCAAACTCGGATCGGTTTCAAACGGAACAGCAACCGCCTCCCCCGCCTCCGTTCGATTAAACAACATCTCCCTCCGTCCATCTGCATACTCCTCCCAGCGCGGCGTGATATTGGTCGAATCAAATTTGGTGTTGGGATCGTAGTACTTGACAAAGGACATGATCGATTCGAACACGAGCTTCCTGTGCTCGTATGGCGGGGAGTTGACTGGGCTGTAAAGCACGTTGAGGACGCGGTGAGAGTGGCAGGACGGTGGCGTACTTGTTGAAGTAGTAGGAGATATCTTGAGCGTGATAAGCGGGCAGGATGGCAAAGAGTCCCTGGGGCGGCCGTGTCAAATTATAGCACCATGGATTGACCAAACCGACCTTCCACGAACGACCAGCAAACGTCCCGAGTAGGTTGTACGTCGGGCAAACAAATATGGCTGCAAGAAAAAAAGTAAGTCTTTTGAAGTCTAGGTTGCAAGACTCACAATCTCCCATCGCCATGACGGTCTGCTCCACTGGAGTTCCGTACTCTTCATAGACAGAAGCGGCTTCCTGGACCTGCTGAGACGTCATTTCGGGGAACAGCCGAGAGACGTAATCCGTGATCGTTAGTGTCTGGTTAGGATTTACGTGGATGTATCCCTCGTTTTTGTTGGACATGGCGAGCAAAACACGCTTCAAAGAACGTCAGACGGCAAACGAAGAAACATGTGTACTTGACGTACTCCGTTCACCCGACCTTTGGAAAGAGTGACAGTGGGACGCTCGACGATGAACCTGCCGTCAACGACAGGAACAAAGACGCGTGTGCCATAGAAAGCGGACCTAGCAATGCGAAAATTGACAGTCCCGAGAGTCTCAGCATCCACAGATCTG
>JBBPMS010000036.1:31905-47194 GCA_038090435.1 Phylloporus scabripes | reverse complement strand
CTGCAGGCAAGTGAACGTGTCAGGGCTCCAGGCACATCTTCACGAGATCTATCAGTACGCAATTGAAGGTGAATGGATGACTTACCCAGCCATATCAACAACTTGGTCATATAGTGACTAATATTGGTCAGCTTGCAGTTCTCTATCAGAAGGTATCGTTTACCTGGGGCACCCGATCGTTGTAGTTGTACTGTGAAGGCATGAACGTGGAACTGGTGATAGCAGCATTGAACAGCGGCGGTCGAGTGTGGCCTCCATTGGCAACGATATGCTGCAGAACCGAACCGGCACCTGCGGATTCACCCCAGATCGAAACATGATCCTTGTCCCCACCGAATAATCTGATCTGCCATCAGTAAGTGAGTGTAGGTAAGCATGAGCATGCGAATCTACCGTACATGTTCTTGAACCCATTGTAGTGCGAAGTTTTGGTCGACTGTGGTTACCAAATATTATCAGCACGAACGAAGTCGAGGGCGGAAGGATTTGCTCACGCAGCCCGGCGTTCAGAGCTCCGTGAGCTTTAACTTCATTTCCAGAGAGAAAACCTATTGGACGAATCAGACAATACCGACTAAGTAAGTCAGAAAGCGTGCCAAATGCGCCGAGGCGATATTGAATCACAACGACGATCACAGTGTTCATGGAATCTGCGACGAGATCGGCCCCGTTGTATTCGGCCGCGCTTCCAGATTGATACCTGCAATGAGAGATGAGATACGCACGCAAGGACGGACGAATGACACCCACCCTCCACCGTGAATCCACACCAATACAGGAAGCCCGCCTTTGTTGACTGGTTCCGTGGGCATTATTCCAGGCAAGAATACGCTGTAATGCTGGTTAAGACTCTATCGAGAATCGGCTGTGCAATTCCACTCACTTGAGGAACAAACAATCCTCGGAAGCAGCCGACTTCCTCTTTTGTCGTTTGGCTTGTCCGTGGGGTGTCACTAGCGGACTCATGTAGCGACCGGGTCCGGTTTGATAGCACTTGCTAGGATTCTTCGTCGCGGGTTGCACACCAGACTCGAGGTCCGGTGTCTGAGGTGCTTTAAACCTCAAGTTTCCTACACGGGAAATCAGCCATAGACAAGATCAAAGTATGCAACACTGACCGACGGGTGGGGCAGCATAGCGAATGCCCAAGAAGTTTGTGATACGCATGGGTGCATCAAAATATCCTTGGTATTGTGCATAACCGAGATCCACAATGGGCGCCATCGCATCCTTGTTGAGAGCTACCGCCGCGGCACTTACCACGATCATGTAAGAAATGAACCACAATGTGATCCAGGAGAGGCCACCGGTCATCTTGAGGTGTTGCGACTTGAATTGAGGAGGGACGGCCACTCCACAAAGTAGACAGTGACGTGATTTTATACCTGCCGTCGAACGTAGGCCAGATTGTAATAATAGTAAATCATACGAGTCCAGAGTGGGCGAATCTTCAATGTTTCGATTCCGTCGGTCCTAGATGATGAACGTAAAGTATGGTCACAACTCACAAGAGAAAAAAAAGTAAACTTGGGAATGCGATCCCTGCACTAAAATCTTCATATGAGACCGAAGTAGGCGTTCTTGCTGCACAGCAAAAAAACCCTACTCTGCCACCGTACATGGTGCTTAGTCCCAAAGAATCCGATTATTTGCCAAGCTGGCATTCCTGTACTCAAACCTACTGATCACATACAACGACACTCTCAAGCACCAAAGAATGAAACAGGTCATACGTGAGTATATGACTTCTCACATTTACATCACAACTCGATCGTTTCCTTGGCTTTAAATTTCCTATTCGATCGGTCTGCAGAACGGAAGCAAAATTGGTTCCCATACAGGTCGAGCTCGATGTATGGTTTATCGAGTACCGTCCACAGTGGCTTTGACTCGTGTCCCTGGTCTTGCGTCGGTTCTAGCTGCGGCGATTGCGTAGGATCGCGCTCGTTGGACAATGGAATGAGGGTCGAATATAACGGTACGGCGAGCAAAAATATGGAGTTCTGTTTCGGGACGACTATAAAACATCGACGAGCATAAGTGAAAGGGAATGCGCGATGACAGTCTGGCACGTTACACCGTACGTTTAAGCTGGTTCTTGCGTGTGATCAGCTTGAACGCGTTCTCCGTCTCGTGGAGGACTATCCCGGAAAGACCAACCAGACATGGATTCCTGCTTTGGCGGACTGGGGAAGCAATGGTCAGAGACAAGTGGCAGACCGACGGTCTATCCTCACCAGTAAGCAGCGCCCCGTTGAGATCGGCCTTGACTAATTTTGCATGCATGGATGCCGCACTTGGCATCTTGCTTTCATGCGACGAGGAAGAAGAAGCATCCGGAACAGCGAGGCCCAACAACTCGGACATGTACCCCATCCAAAGCTGATGCAGTGATAGGAACAATTCGAATCTGTGTACAAATCGTATATGGCCAAAAAGAGTACAATAGCACAACATACCTCGTAGCATCTTTTTCCAGCTTCCAAAGTCCTTTGGATGCAGCTGCGTTTCGACCTAGCGGCCTGAGCTTCTTCTGTTCTTTATGGGCCAAACTTCGAGCTCGCTTTGCCGCTCTTTCTTTCATCGCCCTACTCTCTCTTGCTGGATTTTCGAGGAGGACATGACGGTCTTTGACGCGACTCTCGTATACCCCGGCTGGGTCAGATGATAGGGTCAGTGCCTGCTGGACATATGTTGGCGTGAAGGGAGCATCGGTAGTTAGCTTGAGGCGTTGATTCTGGCAGATGATGAGCTTTTTTTCTGGACATTAGAACACCTTATGTACCTTTGCGTCAGTGATTGGCTTGTAAGGGTCTACGATGCTGGCACTCATGAAGTTGAATGAAGAGTCACGTGCTGCAACGTTGTTTACCAATGGCTTCGGAAACAAACAAACTACGAAGTCAAGTTTGGGAAATTCAAATTGATCATACAGCAAGATCAAGAAGGAAACGCCAAGAAGGTAATGTAATAAATCTCCGGAGCCAGCCTTACGGTGATAAGAGTTGGAAGAAACAATATGCCACTAATAAACCACTCCGCGCGATCTTCCAAGAAGAGATCCACCAGCGGTTCTCTATGATGATGATATATCGATCATCCGCAACCTGTGCCATGCCATTAGCACGACCGACGCCGAATGGCGCCAGCACACTTACCATAAATAAATGTGGTAAAGGAACCTCAACCGACGTGCAGCGAGTGGTCAATGCAACCCTGACACGGCAGCTACCGGTCAAAGAGATCTGGGAGGACCTCCATCCCAAGGACAATCACCCCGGCCTCCTCAAGCTCATCCTCGATATCACCCTCGACGACATGAGCTTTGGTGATGGAACCGCCATTCCAAATCTCGTTGCGGTCGAGGGTAGCATGGGCGCCTTTTATCAAGATAACCTCGTTCCCTCTATCCAAGGCGGCGCTGCAGGTGGCACGAACGCAATAATCGCTCTGCATACCGACGACGATGATCTCCGCGGTTTTAGGGATCAGCTCCCCAAGCTTGGTGCCCTCGAACGCGTTGTTTTTCTTCTTGTCGACGACGGGTTCGTTTGGGAGTGGTGTGAAGACAAGCTGCCAGCCTGGGGTGTTTGGCTCGTCCGGCTCACTGGGCTCGCCATTGTTACGGACGTGTATGATACGAGGAGGATGCCTTTCTGAGCGGGCTTTGGTGAGGATGCTGTTGATGTTTTGGCGTACGGTGTGAGCAGCAGGTACGCCGCCGTCTTTTGGGTCTCTAAGGAGGTTCTTTTGAACGTCTATGAGGAGGAGCACGCGACAGGTGAGGCAAGGTGGCTGCTGGCTGGGAGACATGGTAAACATACAACGAAAAGTCACCAAAGGAAACTCAGTAGACACTCACGGATATAAATACGTCACTTCCCCCACAGGAAGAAAGAGGGGGAAATGGGGGAACTATTGATTATGTAATTGTTGGTCCTTGTTTGCCACTTATTCATTTACAGATGACGTCATAAGATAACATGACGTATCCGAGTATCCGCCCCCATTAGCCAAAAGGAACTTGGCGTGGATCGGACTCTTTTTCTCTACCGTCGGCACGTGTGTAGAGCATGTCACAAAACATAAGTTCGATTGTCAATTTCCATCGCTTCATTCATCTTGACAACAGCATTTCCGTCCCCTTTACGCCGTCTTAAATGTCTTTGCGAATTCACCACTCTCCACCAGATCCTGAACCACATCCAACCCCCCCACAAGCTCACCGTCCACGATGAACTGCGGGTAAGTGGGCCACTCGTTCAACTTCTTCAGCCCTATCACAATTGAGATGAGCGAACCGAAACGCGAATCAGGGAGCGTCCCATCACCTTGTCTAACCGCATCGTCCTCGAGTATGTCAAAATGCGTAAACGCCACACCTTGCTCTCGCAACAGGCCCACCGCCTTTCTCGAGAAGCCGCAACGAGGGCTATCGGGCTCCCCTTTCATGAATAAAACGACCTTGCTTTGCTGCATGATACGACGCATGCGCGCCTCGAGCTCATCCCATGTTTCCTCGCCCTTGGGAGCTTGGCCGTCGGCAGGAGGCGATACTCCCAGGTGTTTCGCGACCGAGCCGGTCACCCTGCTTACATCCACACCACTGGACCTATCGAGCAACGTGTGGCCCTAGTGTGTGAGAAAATCGGATGAGCAACAAGCGGTGGCGTTGGCAATGGGGCAAGCGAGGCCAAGAAAAACGCACCCGGAGAACGATGACCGTCGGAACGGCCTCGATGCTAAACGACTCTGAGATGTCCTCCTGTCCTTCCGCCTCCACCTGATCCCCGTTGCATCAGATCGAATCAGCGAGGGAAGGAGAAACGTCATGTCAATCGGGAGAAAATCGGAAGCGATCAGAGGGCACTTTACTTGCAGGACCAGTAACTCGGAATGGTTTTTGGCGAGCTCCTGGACGACCTTGTTCATCTCCTTGCATGGCTCCGCCCATGGCGCCCAAAAGTTGATCAGAGAGACCCGGTTCAGGTCGGCGGAGAGCAATTCCTTGAATCGCTCGGCAGATTCCACGACGTGAAAATTCGTTGACTCGGACATGGCGTGAGTAGCAACCAGGAGAGCTTGAGATAAATGTCGGTAAAAGAACTAATGCTGGCTTTGGCGCTGTGAATAGCAAAACGTCGAGTTCTCACAGCCTGCTTATCTGATTGCAGGAAGCTGACTTGATCACGATGGCGTCATTTGTGCTCAACACAGCCAAAAAAATCTATCTAGGGTCCAACATCCTTGTGGGAGTCGTGTCCTTCGGGCGATACCTATCAACGCTCCAAGGACCCTTGATTTTCTATGGCGCCACTTAGGTCAGAGAATCACATCATAGTCCTCTGACGAGTAATAGATTTCACGGCCGGCTAGCTCAGTTGGTTAGAGCGTCGTGCTAATAACGCGAAGGTCCTGGGTTCGACCCCCATGCTGGCCATTTACTTTTTCCTCGCAGCAGAGCTTTGTCGATCGATGTAAACGCATGTTCTTTCTTCTCTATGCATCTACTTACGCATCTAGATGCCTTATTCAAGGATATGATCGATCATTTGATCTGGCAATCGACCCATATGCTCATTGGCCTTCCAAACCTCAAGTCCTTCCGGGATCAGCCGATCCTGTTCACTTGCCTGGCTCGGAATTCGTGGGGCTCTCAACGTCATCGATGCTACTGTGGCACCAGTTGGAGCCAACAGGGAGAGAGACACGAGGCGTTACGGTACAATCTCACCAACGCACGCCTAGGGGCGCAGTGGCATGACGCAGCACCGCACGTGGAACAGATAGGTGGGGGGATCCTTAGCACGACGTCTCGACGACACGAGGCGTTATCCTAACTTACCAACGCCATCCCCAACGCACGCCTAGGGACACAGCATGTCGCAGCGCCCCACGTGGAACGAAATCGATAGGTGCGGATCCCCACCACGCCGTCTTGATAGGATGAAAGTCGGATCGATACCGGAGGAACGGACAGAACCAGCGGACGGTAAGCGCTGCGCGCAGAGAATCCGGCTTGGAGCTCCACGATGGGCGATCAGACCTCGTCCAGCTGTTCGCATGCGACGAGATGGCATCTTTGGCCGTGTTTGCTGTGGTATTCATGATTGTGGCACATTATGATCGTCATCGGGTTCTGTGAGAGGGGTGTGGGCAGTGGATGGGCGGTCGGGCGTAGGGCATATCGAGGTACGGACACCGGTGGCACCCGGATCTTGGACGCGAGCAGGGAGCGGCGGATCCGAGGATTGCGCAGGCAGGTGCAGTGGCCAGAGGATCCGGCTTGAAATCCACGCCACGTGGGTTGAGGATGTACCATTGTGCCGATGACAGGGTCGACCATCGTCGATGGCGTCCGCGAGTCACAGCCGCACGACGCCCCAGACCTCAGGCCTCATACCTGAGCATCAAACCGCCCAGTATCGGCAGATGCACAAAGGTGAGCGGAGAATAGGAACGTGGTTCAGTCGGATATGCGCCTCGTCTATGCACAGGTAATGGATACCATGCTCGGTCAAGGCCACGTTCTGGGGTTGTGTCTCACCCGGTCCGCGTTCCCGTGGAACCCAATGCCCTGATTCACCTCGGATAAGCTGACCACTGACATCCGTGTCTCTCTCACTCCTTGGCCCTTGTGCGCTTGAGTGCTGTGGCAAGTATGCCCAGCGTGACAGCATAAGGACATTTGACGTGCCGAAAGCAAATTGTCTTACCTGACCTGCACCGTTCTGCAACATGCCCTACACCCTGGATCACATCGGACGCATTGATGATTGTCAGACGGCCAGATAGGGCAATGCGAGGAGGAAAGGGGGTGCACTGCCGCACATGCTTCTCTGTCCTATCCGTGCATGACTAGCACAGCAGGAGTTCTCGATTATCAGTCTCATCCAGATAAATGATGCGCGACTGACATTAATTTCCCACCAGACTGGACCATCGGCGCTTCTAGGATCAAAGTAGTGACTGGGTGGTAGTATGCTGTCCAGTCGAGAGGCTCATCGACAAGGAGTAACACACCTAGCTAGAAAGATCCGAAAGCGAAGTCCTGAGTGCCTTGTAGTCGGGAGTTGATTGTAAGCCAAGGAATGGCCGCAATCAAGCAGAGCCAGGACACAGATCAGCATCGTGCTGATTTCACGATATGAACAATTGCCTGTGAACGTGACCGCACCTCCAGTGGGGACAAGACTCCAGGGCAGGTTCCGCACAAAAGACAAAGAGCAGTGAAGACCGCAAGATCTACATGGCTCGACAGAGACGCTCTTGCAATTGAAAAGGCTGACCTTCACCATTGTGTGAATTCAAGTGGGTCCAGCAAAGCCTGGTTCCGATGATACGTCGACAATTGTTGAGTGGATCATACGTTGCCAGACCTTGCGTATCGCGGGAAAAAAGGCTTGGAGAACCAAGGGCACAATAACGTTCTCAGACTCGATGTTCAGATGAACAATACGATGCCAATCGAATAAACGCGTGTTGAGCGCTGTGAGCTGTCACATACACTACTCCAGCTTATCGGCACGTTTGTACTGGAAATCACGCACCGCTTGACCTACCAATGAAATAATGCTGCCTCTACCATACTAAGTCCATAGCCATGTCCACGTAGCGCAGCAATCGACCACATGCATATAGAGCAGGGTTAGCAGGATGACCTTGGAATACGAGCCTGATCCTGGCGAATGGGCCATTTCACCTTTCTGCGTACTACACACGACTTCTTGAGAGCCGCGCGGACCTCCTCGATCCCCGTACGACACCCTACTAATTAGATGGACAAGACCGCCTGCGCCGAGGAAGCCATCAGGATAGGCAAGTTCGCACGTCAAGCGCCCAGCGTTCACCCTCACGTCGATGAACACTTGTGCCGTCCCCACCAGTAAACGATGACCAGAAGCGACGCGCAAACGTCGCTGACGCAAAACATGCGTGAGCCACGCTGAGACACACGTCGCACGCTGTCACATTTTTCAAACCTTGTCAGCCAAGCTGTCGTGAGAGAGAGAGAGAATGATCAACAAAAAGGATAAGAATAGCCTGATAATCCAATCGGCATAAGGCTCGGCTCAGCCACGCACTTGATCGAGGGCACCGACGACTTTTGCATCTGGTTTGCACAACGCTCCACCAGTTTTATTCGCGTTCGTGCAAAGGATGCCTCCAATATGGTCTTTTGACTCTTGAGTCGCTGTAGCGTACAAGGAGCGCGAGAGAGCGTGAGTGGCGCGTCTCTGCCTTTGGACCGTCGCGAGATGTGTCCAAGGTTGACATCGCACGTGATCCCTGCACGCTAGACGGTGTTGTCTCCTTGGTGCATACCGCTGGGAATCTCCAAGAGCGCGTGAGTGTGGCCCCCCCTGGAAACCGGTGTCCTCTGTAAGCTTGGAGAAGTCCGGGCAGTATGCAAGGCTCTGCGTGTGAGCGATTGGTCGAGGAATCCGCGGGGGTATGGGGAGAGAGACCACAAGAGCGAACCTTTTGACGCCGTCAAAGGCGTATGACAAGACACACCCATCTGCGACCTCTGCCTTCAAAAGAGGGGGATTCCTCCGTTGTTTGCAGGAACGAGTGGTAGGACGGTGATGGGGGCGCCAACGGACGTGGTATCAGTCCGAGCCCGGCGCCTCTGAAGACGGCGTGGCCACTCGAAGAGCCGTCCTCCCAACCTCGGACATCATTGGACGGCTGCCAGTCAGGCGTCACGCGGTTGGCGAATGGCATGCGTACCTCAATATCGGCGGCCGTTTTCCCGTGCCACCTATTACCTCGGCGGAGCACCTGCATAGGTCGGGCGCAATTGTGCAGATGCCTGAATGAGCGACAGGTGACAGCAGCGGGGCCACGGGGCCATCCCCTGGCCGCTACTTGCCATCGAGCAAAGGGGCCGTGCGCTCTGGCCGTCGGGAGTGGCCACTCAGCAACGTCTCGTGCCGCGTTCGCTGGTCCAGCAGTCCTGCCCACCAGACCCCAGCCCCAACGTCCGCAGACGGCACGTCCAGCGACACGACAGATTACGAATCACGCCATCCCCGCCGATAACTGACAAACATCTCATACTCGGCTCCTTTTCGTTTCATACAGACGCCGTCCGTCCACCACCGTTTGTGTGTTCGCATCGCGCCGCAGGGCTACAGCGACCGCTGAAAAGATGAAACAACCTCCGGGTTCGTCGTTGCGCCACCCGTGTGTCAGCTCTTTGCACATCGCACCCCCGGCCGGGCCGCAGCACACCACATCACCATACCTTGTGCGCAGTTCGCTGCGCGCCGCATGTCTTTATTGCGATCGGCACTGCCTATGCGATGGTGGCCACACCGCGATTGTTGTGGACTGATACTAGGAGTGAGCGGTGCGGTCTCACAACCTTCATCCCGACCCGGAGCATGGGAAGAACGAACGTTGTTATCAGACATGAGACATGATCACCGCTCCCTCGAAGGATGGACGGGTAGATCTCGGCGATGCCCGACGGGAGACAAGACGGCAAAAGAAGTTAACCGCGAGTTGTTTGAACAAGATGAACTGCCTGGTTTGGACGCCTTCTTTTGATGGGTTCATATCGTATCGCGGATATCCCACATGGCACTATCTACAGCCTTGGCTTTGCCCGTATTCGTCAGACACGGATAGGTTACATTCATCCCGCCCATTTTATTTTCCAATCAATGAAATGAAGTACGTCAGCCCTTGACGATGGCCCTCCCAATGCCGCGCTTAGAGTGCAGGTCGTTCACCGTTTTGGCATGAAATGCATTTGTCGCAGGAGGGTATGCGGCCAAACCCAAAAAAAAAAATCCAATCGCGCACTCACATGACGACACACTGCTTACCCCTCTTGCCCTTGCCCCTTAGCCGCCGCCACCCCCGTTCCTCGTTCTTGTCCGCCTCCCTCGCCGCTTCCGCTTCTGCACGACGCAGTTCCAGCTGTCGTTGATACGCCGCGTGCGCACGCTCATCTTCCTCTGCCTGCAGCTGCCTCGCCAGCTCCCGGCTGTCCCCGTCAGCGGCCGCACCGGCGAGAAAGGAGGGGATACGCACTCGGCCGCGTCGTCGGCGTCTCTGAGGGTGTCGAGAGTGTGTCCCGCGACATCGCCGCCCATGGGTACGGCAGGCCTGAAATCCGAGTCGACAAAGGTGCTGCCGCCGTCGATGTCGTCGAGGCGTTCCCAGACGATGGTGTGTTCGTGCAGAAAGACGTCATCGGTGACGAGTGCATAGAGCGCGCTGGAAGCTTCTGTCGTGTTCGGTTCTTGGTCCGCTTCCGCCGGGGACTTGTATATGACCGAGAGATGGGCATTGCGGAAGAGGGCGACGAGGGAGCCCGGTTCAAGGGTCGCGGCAAGCTGGAAGAGGCCGTGATACGTCAACTGAGACTGGGTCGCGTCCAAAAACTGCTGCGCCACGATCGCTGTCCGGAGAAGCGACTGGGTGAGCGAAAAGAACAGAAGGCGGTGGGCGCGACGAACCCTGCTCGATCTTGTGACGTTGGGTGTCGGAATAGGACGCGCCCGAGCTCGGCCCAGCGCTCGGACCCGGGCTGTCGTCTTCGTAGGCACGCCCCAGAAGCTGGCCCCGGGTGAGATGGTCCGCATCTGCGATGAGGTTGACGGCAGAGTCGTAGTCGCGGACGTGGGCCATGACATCTGCCTCTGGGCTGTCGGGGTCGACGACCCAGCCGTGTACGAGCTGGATGCCAGCGCGGGCAAAGAGGTCGAGTTCGGCTGCGTGGGGTGAAAATGCGGTGACGTTGGTGAATTGGGGGTTGAGGTCGAGGCCCTCTGTGGGAGGGGGTCACGGGAGGGAACGGGAAGAGGAGAAAAGACTGACTGGTGGTGGTGGGGAGGATGGAGAGGGCGGCGGAGATGTCAATGTCAGGGCAGTTGGTCAAGAGATACTCGCCGACGAGCTGGGAGAGGAATTCGTAGGAGACGGTTGTGCGATCATGGGGGAGGATGTCGATCTGGCGGCGAAGGACGAGGATGTTGCCTGTGAAAATGTTAATGAGCGACACGAGAGAGAAGGCGGGGCAGACAGATGGCGATGAATGAACACGGGCTGGGGTGGGATGAGTGGTCGGCTGTGGGGAATGAAAGAGACAGACCCGTTGAAGTTCTGGGTGATGATTTTGACGTGTCCGTCGCGAAAGTGGATTTGTTTGAGGTACCAGACGTCCGCTTGCGAGGAATGGATGGTGGTGGGTTCGGACATGGACACACGGTGTGGCTATGCACGTCAAATTGGCCCTGTGCCTTGCGCAGCCTCTCAGATACAGAAATAAACATAGTAGTATGGTAACAGAGAAAACGAGCGGATATGGCCAAGAGGGTATACAGCCAAGCTCGTGTTTTCGTCAAAATGAATCTAGCCACTATTCAATAACCCGGACTTTCAAAGCCACCAGAGCTGCTATCTGATTGGGGCTGTAGGACGTTAGTCAAGAGGAAGAGGCGGGTGTGGAGATGCAAGTACCGTGGATGGTGCCCGTGGTAAGACCTGAGGAGAGGATGAGCGAGAGCAACAAGGGGAGAAGCGGGCTTACATTTGGGATAGCAAGGGCAAAGGCGGAGGAGGCAGCAGAGAGGACAAAGAGGAGTGTGAGACGCATGGGGGAATGAGAGATGATAATGTCGAGGCCGGTATTTATGTATGGGTGCAAAGAACAATACCAAATGGGCTTAGCGCGCCTTCCAGGGGCATGCCCCAGGCACAACAAGGGGCATGGTGATCGGACCATATGGGTCCTCACGTGAGAGGGTCTGCAATGATGACAGTCAGTCATTGGTCAGCAGGAAATGAACACAATACCAGTGTTGCCACCACCCGAAGAGTTTGAATCCGATAGCGGCTGCGCGGTGGTCAAGGTACGGAAGGCTAAAAAAAGAGCATTATGTACCTCTGCCCTGGGCACCTGGGGGACAGCGAGCGCGAGGACGGAGGGGGCGAGGAGGAGGAGGACGAGTGTAAGACGCATGGCGAAAGAGAGAAAGCGATGGAAGGGAACTTATGTAGGGTGGTCATGTGACTGGTCCGTGCGTTTGTTGAATTACCTAATACTTAGTATCGATAATAATAATGGTTTATTTTTGCAAAGATCAGCCCTCACACCATGGCTGCAGCGGCTGTAGCATCCCTCGCCTGTCCGCTCCGACGGTCGACCAGGCTCACCTCGAGGCGCGCCAAACAGGACGACGATGCGGAGAACGAGAGTGAACTCACCCCACGCGCACTCCGCGCCCTCAAGCGACGCCGACACATCCACATCCCACCCCCGCCAAAGAAGCGCCGCAAGATCTCCCCTGTCCGTCTCTTTTCTTTCTCCATGTACCCGTCTCACCCCCCCTCCAGCCTAAACAGCCACCCTCAGAGCCACCCCCGCCCCCCTCCCGCCCCGCCCCGTCCCTCCCCGGCCACGACCGACCGCCCTCTCCGCCCCCCCTCCCCGATCCCCCACAGGACTTTTCTCCCCCGCCCATAGACCCCCTCGCACCCCTCGAGCCCTTCCACACACTCCCCCCGCCACAGCAGCCCCTCGACCTCCATGACCAGTTCCACTCCTTTCCACAACAACAGCTCTATGTACCCCCTCCCCTCTTTGTCCGCGACAGAGAGATCAACATATGGAAACTCGCCTGTCAAGAGCGTGTAGATTGTCTGTGCGTCCATCTCCCTCTTCCCTCTCCCTCCCCTCACTTCCTCCCAGATTACGTCGCTACGGTATCGACTATATCAAGGCCATTGTCAAATCGGAAGCGCGCTCCCATTCCCCTCCCTCCGAGTCCACCACTAAATTTCGTCTGTATACCCCCGCTAGTTACACTTATTCCTCCACTTCCTGGGGTTCATCGTCTCGATCACGCAAGCCTTTTCCCGCCGATGACGACCACGAGGTCCCTTGGCCCATCGACGACCCCGATTGGCCAGATGCCGATGTCGACATGGATGACGACGACGAAGACGACTACGAGGACGAGGACGAGTCCCTCGACCCTGAGGCTGTGCGCGACACCGACGATGCTGTACAACATATCCCCTCTCCTCCAAAACCAGACCCGATGCTCCTCGACGACCCCCCGTCCCCAGCAAAATCTCCCGCCACACCTGACCCCCCACCCCCGCCACGCGACGCCCCTCATCCGTTGACTCCCCATCTCTATCTCCCTCCGCCCCCGCTAACCCCTCCCAGTCTTCCCCCCCTCTCCTCATTGCATGTCCCCCTCTTGTCCGAACCTCCCCGTGCATTCATGGGTCGTGGTACACCACCAGACCGACGCCGACTAATCGAATGGAGTGGATCACCTCGCTTTGCCCCAAATGGCATGGGTCCCCCCCTTTACCTCTCCCCCGTCCCCCAACGGCCCCCAGACCCTGTTCCCATGTCCGTCGACCCCCCGATACAACATCAACCCCCCCACACCAACGGCGAGTGGACGTCGTTTCTCTTTTCGATGCTCGAGGGGGACGGCACCGGCGTGGCACCCGAACCGACCTGGTACGAGCTAGGCCTCGGCGCGGGCGCGCTCGAGCTGCCCCTCGCACATCCCCGTCCGGATCAGGAGGATAGCAGCTCGAGCACGCTACGTTTTGCGCTGGGTTGAGCCCGCTATTTATCGAGCTATTATATCTCGCTCCTTTTGCTTTTTTTCTGTAGCCCACGCTTGTCTGTCTTGCTCTCTGCATGCTGTCTGTTTTTCTTCCGTCTCACATGCCCTCTCCTGGTGAGCGATCTCGTGTTTTGAATATAACATACCACAATTAATTGGCTTGCATATTTCTTCACGGGACCCCCTTTCTTCCTACTTCGCTTTCGGGTCCTGTCCCCCCCTTTTTTGCCTGCGCCTTTTTATGGCGGGGTAATGACACTTTTTTTTTTTTATGTAGCGATAGGATGTTTACAAAAAGGAATGGAAAACCATGGTACAGATCGGATAGATGGACGTCTGGGTGGGGCGGGATGTTCTTGCTTGCCGTGTTTCTGATTTCAACCTGACTTACCTGCTTTTACCCTGTACCCTACAGCCATGTATATCCATCGTGCGTTAGGCATGCTGAACCGGATCAATTTTTCGGTGTTGTGCCTGAGTAAAGGACAAGCCCATGTTCATCGCAATCAGGTATTTTTTTGGTTTTTGATCTTAGGTACGTGTAGGTGTTTGGCGGTGCCATGTGTGATCACGACGCATCCACTAGATGGATCGACGGCGGTGCGTGGACGCAGGATCGATCCATCGTGTGTGCCAAGCGGTGCAAAGTGCCGTGCGATGCATGCGGGCTGATCCGAGTCTGAGCCATGTCAGCAAGTTTGACAGATCGTGTCCTGGCCGTCGTTGGGTGGACGGTGGGTCGTGGACCGTCCGGCACGGGTCTTTTGGGGTGGGCAAACGAGCGCGTCGGGTTGAGAGCCGTGTGTCGCCACCACCACGGGTCCGCGAGGAGGACGAGAGGCAAGACCGCGGGGTCGTCGCGGACGCATACGCTTGGCGTCGTTTTTCTGGGCGAGGTAGGGTGGTCGTCCGTGGCGTCCCCCGGGCACGCGCACGCGCACGAGCGAGAGCGAGCGTGCGGTTGCCGTCGGCCGTGCCTGCGACGGGGCGAGGACGGGGCGGCGTGGTGTTGGGGCGTGGGGCATTGCGGGTGAGGGCGACGACGCGAGTGGGTGGCGGCTGGTTTTCTGGGTGCGCCTGTGGCGCACCTGGAAAACGGATCACGTCGCCGCGGTGGTGCTGTCGTGTCGCGTCCGGAGGTCGCGCCGGAGAGCCATGCCTACGCGTCGCGACGGTCGAGATGACGCGGTTGCGCGAACGCGACGGCCGTGTCGATGGGTCATTTGGTATGACTGCCCAGACTGTTTCTCGGACGCGCACGGGGGAAAGAACGGGGACGGTCGTGCCGCGACAGCGATGGACCGCGTTCGAACGACGTCGTTCGTGCGGTCCACCCGAGGCCGAGTCTGAGTGGGGATGCGCAAGTCATTCGGTACGGTCATACGTGTGCGACCGCATCGGACCCAAAACATGCTTGAACATGCACAGGGAACGGGTGGGCTTGTAGTGCATGGCTTCCTTGTGCGTATGTACGCACGAGCACAAGAATAGATACGGAAATAAGGTTTACACACACGTTCTTTGATTCGGTGTGGTGGGTTTTGGGCGGAAGACAATGACGGACGATGACTTTGAACGACGCGGTTCGTGCGATCCTCCCGAGTCCAAGTTCGAGTGGGGACACACAGGTCATTCGGTATGGTCATACGTGTGCGACCGCATCGGACTCGAAATCGCTCTTG
>JBBPMS010000036.1:0-13995 GCA_038090435.1 Phylloporus scabripes | reverse complement strand
GTTCAGAGGCAACACAGCTGTCCCGGTATCCTGGTTGTGACTATACTCGAGTCTCCGGTCGTCGCCTTCATGCTCCTTAATGGGCTTGACGGTGCCGCTCGGCATTGTATCTGCTCCGCGCACTCGATGCGTGAGTTTCGGGTCGTGTACATGCTTCATAGGCTCTGACGGGTCGTCCGTTGAGGCCACGAGGGTTGGCGGTGGGGTGGGCAGGGGCGCAGGGACGGCACGCACCCCATTGTGCGCTTCACCCTCGACTGGCGATACAGAGGATGAGTGGCGGTGTCGCACCCTCCCCGCTGTTACTGGCGAAGGCGGAGGAGGGAGATAATGGTGTTTCATGTAGTTGGCGTAGTGTGGTGACGAGGTCGAGCGAGACAACAGCGCAGAAGAGGTCGTCTTGACTGCGTATGGATGAGCATTCGGTGGGTGTTTTCTGGTGGGTTCCGCTGGTGAGATTGGTCGAATTGCCATCGCCAGGTTGACCGTTGGCAAAACTGCACGAGACTGCTTCGAGGTGAGCTCACCGTGGGACAATTGAACAACTACAGCCGATACGTTCTTCAAGTCACAAACAAGAGCGATAATGGTACAATATTCCTCATGTCTTTTGGATTCACATCATCAATCGAGTTTTCTTTGTGTTGGACTCAGATCTAGTTCTACAGCCATACAGCCAATGCGGTTTGGCATCCTTGCGCTGGTCCATCCAGGATGATTTTTTTGTTCTTGGACTACTAATTCCTTTCAGGATGACAGGCCCATTGTCCTTCATGCTCCATTCTGCACGGCGTTTCACCCAGCTTTGTCTTTCGCATTGGCCACCACTTCCATCGTTTGTGGTTCTGACTGGGGCTTTCGTGTCCCGTTCGCCGTATAAAAGGCTTCGAGGTTTTCTCCCTCAGCGTGCAAGACAACCAGACATCTCCCCTCCTAGTCATATCGCATCGTCTTCATTATGCCTGCGGATCAACACGGTCACCCGTACCCTAAGCTCGCCTTCGACCCCGCCGAACTCCGTATACCACCACGCGTTGCAAAATGCACTTACCAAGCTACCAGGACACCGGGCGAATTCCTGATCACCTATGACGATTCTGCAAATAAAGACTGGACAGATCTCAACAGCGATTTGTTGAAACTGCAACGAGAAACGATGCGCCAATATCGCGCCGTCTTCCCCATTGGTTCAGCAGGCTTGATCGGTGAATGGCCGCGCCCTGGGGGTCTCGAAACAGCCACAGCATGGCCTATACTGTTCGGAATGCCCGTTACCAATCGAGAGCAGATCGTCGAGTTTAGAAACAAGTCTTGGAAGTTAGGTGCGTTTATAATGTTGCCCAAATTGATATAATACCTGATAACCTATAAAACAGGCGTTAGCATGGTGGACATCCTTCTGAAAAAGCCCGAATGTTTGGAAGGAGCAGAAGATATTGTCCTGGAGAAATATCAAGGCAAGGAGTTGATCTTTGTGATGACCGTAAGTAGATACCGACAAGACTTGTTGACTCATTGACATACGCGCGCCTCCCAGTGGCTGGGATATAAGGAACAAGCGTTTGCAATCCGCACACGACTCGAAAACGGAGATCCGGTCACTCGTCGCGACCTGGCAGTACAGATTACGACTGCATATGGTATATTCTTCAAGGTGGGTCCTGCATTCTATCCGAGGTTTTATCTTCTCATCTTGTTTCTTAACATTCCAGAAAGTGGATAATGAGGGTATATTGCCTGCGAAATTGGGATTCTATAACATTGCTCTTCATCAGGGCATAAACGCGAGGGAGGATTCGTTGGGTATACAGTTTGCGCAACTTCATCTCGTCAGATTCTACAACACAACCGCAAACTACTTCGTTGCCGAAGTCGACATTATCTAGATACACCGCAAGGTTTCTGTTCTCTTCGTGACCTGTCTATATGTACTTTTTCGACTTTGATTGTGAATGCAAGTCAATATGCCAGCATGACACGCCCGAGAGTACTTGCTTACTAATCGACAACGTACTGCACGCAAGGGCTCTGTCATTATCCGGGTGAACCTACCCTCTGACCGAACTGCAGGCAAGAACTGGGGCATTTCATTTCCCATGGTGTCCCGCTTTTCCGAATCAATGGATGGATATTATTATAGTGCCTTCTTTGCCCATCCATCCCCTCCTCGAGTCCTCATCCTTGCATCGATCTCACAGAATGGCAGACGCAGCTGGATGGCGTCGATTCACTCACGTCACAAAATCTGTCCCCAGCGGACACAAGCTCTACCGTGCTTCGGCTCCCAACCACCATACCAAAGATAGTGACCAAGATCTCACACAGAAAGCTGTCGATTTCCTTGTCAGCCAAGGCATCGATAGCATCATCAGCTATAACGAATACGAATACAAGCCGGTGGAAAAGGACAGACTGGCCAACGCAAAACCACCGATCCAGTACCTCCATCTCAAGCTCGGAGATTTCAAGCCACCTACCCTTGCCCAGCTTAAACAAGCGAATGATTTTTTCTTGAAGAACAAGTCCACCCTCGTACACTGCGGCTATGGTCATGGAAGATCAGGTACTGGTATCACCGGGCTGCAGGTATACACCGAGCATGGCAAGAATTTACAGCCATTGGCCAAATCATGGGTTACGTCCCTAGTCAGCGGCGGAAACAACGTCGAAACGCGAGAGCAGGTGTCTATTCTTGCTGAGCAACGCAACATCTTCTTCCCGTGCGTACCACTTGCCAAAAATCAAGCGCGCCTTTATTGGTATTTATTCGCGCGATTGTACGTATAGTCGAGTTACAGGTACCCCCGCTGGCGATCCGAAGCATGCGTTCGCTATCATTAATTTTGCAACCAGCTACTACTTGACGCTCTCGACCAACAAACATAGTGTCATTTCCCTCCCTCCTGAAACGGTGGAGTCCTCTACCTCAATTCCGCAAGCAGTATGTCATCTTGCATGACAGCCACACCCTTAGCGTGCTAATCGACACCCAAAATAGTGCCAATGGGTCATTTCCAAGGACAGTCAGGGAGACTATACACTCTCAAACAAGACAGCTTCCACCAATTTCGCAGTTACTAAAGACGCCAAGGTGAACGATCCAGTGACATACGCCACCCAGACGGGTGGAAATACGCTGTTCACTATCAAGGAAGTCACCACAGGTGAAAAGGGACGTTATATGTACGCCCCAAGCTTTGCCGCTCTGGTGGCTGGCGTTGATGATTATTGACTTTCATAGCATTACTCCCAAGCCCCACGCCACCCTCGCGGTCGCAATCAAAGCACCGATCAACGCCGTCCCTCTTTCACAGTCGGTATGAAACCAGTAATGCATCTTACGCGATAAGACCCGGACTGACAGTTTGGTGTCAAGGTACAAGGGCCTGCGCTGCTTGCGTCCAAAGATGAGCACAACAAATTTGGGCTTTGGATTCTCTTGAGTGCAGACTTCAAGGGTTGATCCATGAGGAACCTAGCTGCATAGTTTTACATGTTCATGCGTGTAGGGTTTGTGATCCGTTGAAACCGTGAAAGCTGAGCATGAGCACTGTCAACTCACGTTCTCCCTCAACAGGATGCTAGTACATGACAGGTTCTAATACTTGGCAAAGGGTGGCAGGAAAGGCGCAGGAGAGAACCAAAATCCGGCCCATTTCCAACACAAGCACTTGTAAATTTTCTCAGATATGCTTACTGATAAACGAAGTGAATCTCAGTAGAGCCCGAGTGACTCACAGGACAGACAATATTCGAATATACACAGCGTTCACTCACAGCTGGGCTACATCCTTGAGCAATGGAATGTTGACCACCTAATCGACACGACGCACTAGTTTCACGTACACATAGTTAGTTTATTAAATTATTTCGCAGTCAAAACTAGGATATCCTGTCCCCAAAACATCGTTCTACTACTTCCCCGACACCGTATTTCACAATGGAAAGGAAATATACAATAAATTGTAACACCGATCCCTAACTGGGACCTGAGAAGACACGTACAGCCGAACGGGCACAAAGGGAAAGGATAGAACACTCACCTCAACAAGTATTTTCTTCAGGTAGCGATAGTATTAGATATATCTCCGTAGAAAATCCCACGACCATTTGTACCAATGTAAACCCTGTCGGTGACGCAACCAACAAACGTAGAGCGAGAGGGGGAGTGTCAGACCCTACTACGCCGGCCAATCAACCATGTATTACTCACCGACCATAAATACGCGGGTCGCCACAGATCACGTTGGCTGCCGCGCTCGCAAAGCCATGCCCTTGGTCGTCGATCCGAGTCCACGACGAGCCCGCGTCGTTTGAACGGTAGTACCCGACGGTTTCATTCACCTTCGCTACCGCGAACAGCGCAGGGTATCCACCCGTGGTGGCCGGCGCACCAAAGGAAATACTCCAGGCTTGCGAGACGCCAGACAGAGCGGTGAACGGGTCCTGCACATCAGTGGAACGGAAGAGACCGTCATCGGAAGATACCCAAACATCGCCGGTAGCGCCAGGGTTCACGGCGATCTGGAAGGGTGCCGTGGACGCGCCAAGGGTTCCGCTCTCGGAAAAGGTGACGCCTCCGTCTGTGGATAAGTAAAATGCCGACCCGGATGCTGCGTAGAAGACAGAGTTGTTTTGCTTGTCGGACGCGATAATGACAGTGGTTGGGAGGCCGCTGACAGCGGCGAACGTGGCCTGATTGGCTGATACCATGACACCACTACCCGTGACCCACAGGACGGTGTCGCCGCTCGCAGAGAGAGCGACCTTGTGTCCGCTGAGTCCCGTTGCCCCCGCATGGGGTGTCCTAAACAAATTTAGAGGCGGTTGGAAAGCAATTGGTGTCTCCCTTGCCATGTTGCACCACCGTCCGTGGACAACGCGCACCGGACAATAGTGGAGGTGAATCCAACTCCAACGCGAACGATGTAGGATGGATTGGATCCTGCAAAGTCGATATCGTAGGTGCTCGTCCAGGTCGGGTTTGTAAATGACACGGAAGCGGTATCCAAGTCACTGTGGACGAAGCCTGGAAGCATATCAGTACACAAGCTCACGAAGTATGGGGGATACCACCTTGAATATCTGCCACACCGGAGATCAGGTGAGCTCCTGTCGGAGGTGAAATCAGAGCAGTCACAGCTGTTTCCTCGACACCATCTGCCAATGACTCGATCGTGACATTATGAACTGTATCCCATTTGGTCAGATCGTAGCCTCCGTAAATAGTCGCTCCAGTCCCGTAAAGCCAGTGATCCGAATCAAACGGATCAATTTCGAGGCCTACATGTTGTAATAAGACCGTGATATTTCTACGGCAGAGATTCTCACCTTCCATCATCCAACCAATTTGCAAGGTTCCCGGAGTCGTAACTGTATAATCAGCTCCAAGCCAAGGTGCCTGCGAGTCGCTATAGGTACACCCCTTGGAGAGCTCCGACTGCGAAACCCACGACCACAGAGCGCTCCATGTCACACCACTATCGGTCGACCTGAATATCTGACCATCCGGGTACCAGGAGTTGAGTGCCGCTACCATGATCGTGCCTGGTTTCCGTGGATCCACTGCAAGTCCACCGAAACCAAAAGTGAGCGCGCTTCCAGAAACTGGTGTGATGTCTGTCCAAACACTAGTTGCGATGTCGTATTTCCATACCGCGCCACTACTGCCATCGTATGGGCCAGACCCATTAGATTCTGAGATGTAGAGAGCCTTTTCAGCAGGGGAAAGAACACCTTTGTGCGGAATGTAAGTGTTATTCTGGCCGGGAATCGCTTTCCCTATCCAGATCCTCCCGAATGAGTACCCATACCATCAGTAGCGTCGAACGTCTCACAAGTTTCACCAGCATCCTCGGACATGAAAATATTGTCGGATCCCGCGTTCGCAACACCAACGAAAATACGAGGTGTAGGGCTCCCCTGATTGCCTGAGGTGCTATCAAACGTGACGAACCCGATACCCGTCAAGTCGCTTTCATATCCAGTAGAGTCACTAGGGTCAGGTGCATATGTACCTAGCAAAGATCGACAAGAGATCACCGTGACGACTGTTTAGCTCACCGACGCTCGGAAAGTTGGTCACGTTGGTCCATGTTCCGCCGAAATCGGTAGACTTCCATAACCCATGTCCGCTGCGAGCACCAAAGTACAAGATATTGTTCTTGTATGGATCTATGGCAAGACGCTATGATGGGGTCACAAGTGTGAGCACATGTATGCATTGAAAGTCGCGTAGAATACCTCGCCCCTGTGTGCTGTTGAGCAACAGGTTGAGAGAGAGAAAATAGCTTACATTCCGCGAGAAGGCATGTTTCCTCCAACCTTGAAAGGGAGAGGAGACTCGGACCATGTTGATCCATAATCGGTGGAGATAAGAATCGTCCCATTACTCGGATCGTATGAATTGGTGTACATTCCAACAGCCTATGCATGCACGGTAAGCCAGAATTCTGATGACCGTACACATAAAACCACTACATACCAGATATAAGCGATTGGGGTTAACCGGGTCGGTGGCAAGCGCATCACAACCCCAATAATCCCAGTGCGCGTTGTCCACCCAGTCTAAAAGTGGAGTCCATGATCCATTTGGGTTCATGCGATACGCACCACCAATGTCCGTCCGTGCATACACCAATCCATTCTCAGTTGGATTGAATGCAATGTTTGGAACGAAACCTCCACCGCCCCCTATCTTGACGTTCTTCCAAAGATATGGTTGGGTGTCGGCCCTGGCAAATGCAAATAGCGCAAAGATCGAGGCTGCAATCAAGGTACGCATCTCGTGCGGCCAAATGATTGAAGGAAAACATAGAGAATTTATAGTCACCAGCAGTATCCTCGGACGTACGCCAGAACCAGAAATAATACTCACGCAAGTGTCGTTAGCCATCATGTGCCATCAGAGGAAAGGGCATATGATCACAAGAACTCGAGGCGTACTTGCATGTGACGAGTAGAGTATGTCATGTATTTTCAAATCTCAATGACACCACTCTATAAATGTGAAAAGTTGTGCTCGCAACACATGGGGTCTGTCACCTACAGGAGGCATTTGAGCCCGCGTGAGGTAGTTGACGAATTTGATCCGGTCTGATAACTTGATGCCCTGAAAACAAGGTACGACATAAAGCTTGAAGTCCTGAGTGTACACCACCCTTGATACACCAAGAAAGAATATCGGAGTACGAGAACGCTACAAGCTGGAAAATAGGGATGACTGTCAAGCGGTGTTACACAAGTACAAACCATGTTATCGGCCAGGACGAGGACGTGGACAGTCTTCAGGCTTTGGTTTCATTGCGGGCCAGGTGACTTGCAGAACAACCTCAACTCGCCCTTCGGGTGCTCTAAGTATGCCAGCCTTACTCCGCAAAACTGTCAGTGTTCCGATGACATCGATATGTGGCATCAACAGTTATAGTGATATTTGATGACTGACTTCCACTGTCAGCATTCGGAAGCTTACACACGCTGCTGGAGTATCAGGTCATTCTAGATAGATATATTAGAAGATACTGGTGCTCCGACGGGGAATGCAAGAACAATAGGGGTCATGATCATCTACTCCTCCTTCTTGGCTCCAATCTTCTTTTCTGCCTCTGCAACGGATGCGGCGTCCGTCTGTGGCCCAGAAGCAGCTACATACAACATACTTAATCGCGTGCATATTCTAGAAGAGGAGGGTAGACGCACCACCGAATAATGAAGCAACCTTGAACGGCCGTTTAAGGTCACCGTCGGCGGCTTTTCCAAGTATATGGATAGCAACAACTTTTGCATCGTACAGACTCTTCAAACCCGTAAGTGATTGGATAAAGAGGGGCTGAGTGTATTTCAGGTAGAGGTGGAAGAAGGCCATCATGGCGATTCCCAAGTACGCGCCACGAAGCTGTGCAAAGTGAGTGCGAATACGAAAAACAATCGAGTATTGACGCATACAAGCTTCGAAGTCTCGGAAAGATCGTAATCTCTTACAGTGGTCGTGACGAGTCCACCCGAGTCAGACGACTAGAAATGGATGAGAAAGTGATAGAGTAGAGCGTTCTCGGAGGCTGACCATTGGGTTGGGGCTCTCAACTAGAATAGAAAATGAGATTCGCTTCAATTCATAAGCAGATAACACACCATATTTCAGGACGGTCTGGTCATTCTTTTGCTTGATCTAAACGATGACGTGTCAGCACCTCGACGCGAGTAAACGCTGGAAAGGAAAGAGGACCTTGTAGGAGACAAAGAAGTATGTTCCAATAACGATGACCTGAGTGAGAATATAACCGAGACGGACGTAGTTGAGCACGACCGGGTCGTCGAACGGGATCCTGCGGGCAACTGGTAGGAAAGAAGTCAACAGATCGTTCAAGCAAAATTAGATCATGCGGTATACCCTGCATGGCGCCAAGGGAGATCATGATATTTTGCACACCAGCGTTCATGATGACGAGGAGGAGAAAACTGTTGACGGAGGATGGAAAATGCACTCACAGCTAGTAATGTGCTGTGACCACGGAGGTCACGTGATACATTGATTTTGTGACTTGTCACGCTCTTATATGACGTCGGCCCCTACGGACTACGTCCAGTGCAAGAACGATGAACTACAACGACACAGCGTCTATATCCCGCGCAACGTCGATCTCGCGCGCATCGAAACATGGCAGTACACTCTCCCGCTCTCAGTCACTCATAAAGAAAAACGTAGCTCCTCAAGACCTCAAACCATCCGACGTCCTGATTGAGCGCTTCGTTGCTTGGAAAGCTATTGTAAAACAGCTCATTGCCTACTTCGAAGGCCTTGCAGATGTTCAGAATAATATTGCTCGCGAGTACACCAAGCTTAGGGCGGTCATACAAGTGCCTTTTAGGGCAGGGAACCAGTTTCTGGGAGAGGGTGGCTTGCAGGCACGTGTCGCTCAGTCCTACCTCATGGCTTACCCTGACGTGGTTGTAGGATGTGTTTTATAGCATACGCGACAAGACCAGGGTTATCGCTGACCAACATGCCAACCTTGGGCGTACTATCGATAGTTCAATTGTACAGCATCTTCAGAAGCTCCGAACAGAAATTAAGGCCCACATTAAGGTAGGACCCTTTACTGTACTTGTTCTCGTATTAATTTCAAAAGAATGTTCAAAACGACACCGGGAAACTCGCTACAAGTGTCGCTAAAGAGCGTGAGCTCTCTGCCAAGATGATTGGTGACCTGTCCACCAGTATAAGCGTATTTAAGAATACGCCGATGAGTATCCACGCGAAATCAGATCCGTAAGTTGTTCTCCCCACTGTCCTTATGTTTCTCTCATCCCTTTAGATATGTCGCAAACGTAGCCGTGGCTCGTCAACTTCAGAAACAAGTCCATGAAGAAAACGCTCTTCAAAAATCAATCATAATAATGCAGCAAAATTCTGCTCATTTTGAAGAAGGAATCGTCCGTGCTATTCAGTCTGCTTGGCAGACTTACGATGAATGGCACTCTCGTATGTTATCTTCCTCACAAGACAGTTGGCGTGTCCTTGGGGAGGCCATGTCTTCCCTCTCCACTGACCGAGAGTGGATATCTTTCTCCGCCCGTTCAGATCATCTTCTTGATCCGGAGACGCCTCTGAGAAACCCAGAGACTATTGTATATCCTTCCAAGGAGGATCCAAGTGTCATCGCTGTTCACACCGGTTTGCTCGAGCGCAAGAAACGTTTCACACGAACGTATCGTGAGGCATATTATGTTCTCACCCCTGCTGGTTTCCTCCATGAATACGCCTCCTCTGATCCAGACCACCTCGGAAGTCATGTTCCTACCTTTTCCATCTTCCTTCCCGCCTGCACGCTTGGTCCACCTTCTTCTTCATCGTCGAAATCCCACAAATTTCACATAGAAGAGAACAAACAAGGCACTGGCGCCCATCCTGGAACCCTGAAGCTGATTGCGACTGGACATCACAGCTGGAGTTTTAGGACGCGGAGCCGTGAAGACATGATGGAATGGTGGAATGACATTAGGATGCTGTGTGCGAGGTACCTCGTTGCGAGTGAACAAATGGACCGCGGGGGTCCAGTGCATGCGGCCGTGCGTTCTGTTGGCTATGTCAGCGAAGATGAAGATGAGGGGGACGACGAGGGATCGAGCATCGAGGGTGAGCAAGACGAGGATGATGATGGTGAGATATATCAAGACGCCGTCGTCGATGAGGAAGGGGAGCCACCTTCCTACTCGCATGCTGGGAAGAACGGGAGAGTAGTGAACGGGACCGATGGCTATACGGTGAGTACTCAAATCTTCAATAGGACGTCCATTTCTTTGCTTTCTAGTTCGTTGCTGATTCACCGCCACTCTTTTTCTGCGCAGCTAGATAAGAAGTCAACACTCCTGGGTCGCGGCCACGAGCATGACGCAGAAGGCGTGAATGGGCGAACGAACGGGTACCGAAGGGCGAGTCAGCGCCAGCTTGAGAAGGCACCTGAGGGTCAACCCCCACATTCCGTTGATCATTCGTACATGGACTCGAATGGGGGCTCAACCGTTAGGGGAGTTCCGCTTGCAGAGCACGGTTATGATGCGGGGGAAAGTGCGGAGACGCATACGGAGGAGTCACTAGATGCGCCTGGGCCGGCACCGACAGAGAGTAAGTTTTCAGAGAACTTGTAATCGTGCGTATGATCATTTGCATGGTATGTAAATTATTGGATCCGTTGCTTTCTTGTCGTAATTGTCATCATTTACCTCGATAGACCCAAGTAGTTCCTTTGCGTATCATAGACTTGTAAAGAATTTACACTGCATATTCTCTGTAATTAAGATATTTTTCCAGCTAAAAGTCTGGCTGGCGTACAACTCAACGGACAATCTTGGTAAGCTACACGACGCGTTATTAGTACGTGGGGCCGGCCCGTGTGAGCATGCAACAAAGGCAGAAATACACAATCGACAGCACAATCGGAGTCCTGCAGAAGTGTCAACTTACCATGTAGTTCTCCAACATCTGGACAGACTTGGCTGAGACAGCATGAGAGGCACTGCGATGATGAAAGAGCGATTTTTGGACCGAGGTGTGTAGAAAACGGCCCCTTGTTCACCGTGCGACGAGTGTGGACAAGCAGCGCACTGCCAGTATCGCGCAGCGTCAGGGTGCTATTTTTCATTGATACAACTTGCCATGGTTGCGGGGCCTACACGTCATCTCCCAATAAATTCGAGTGAATAATCCAAGAACGTGAGCCCATTGACATGTATCAAGCGGAACACATACATATAAATACCGACACACGTGCACTCAAGCCTCATCAACCGTCAGGGACCGCATCACATATCCCTCGACTGGCTCTCCCATACCTGTCAACGCCAACGGCATCAGCACAAGTGTGCAATTCACTAAAACGTGTAACATACCTCGAAAAATCGACGTCGGTCGGCGACCCTGATCCCACGACAGCTCGTCAGGTCGAGCTTCTCCAATTTCGGACAGGCGTCCACGATCGAGAACATCCCGGCACCTAAGAGACACGATTCGCGAATCACCTCTCAGCGTATAGCACTTGGGCAATCAAGACGGACTTGTCAATTTAGTTCCCGCGACTTCGAGCATCGAAAGCGACGGACAGCACGCCAGGAATTCCGCCGCGTCATCGTCAATACCGGTGTTGTTCAACGCGAGGTGTTCGATTTTGCATGGACCATCTTGGGCTGTTTCCGCCAACCCGCAAAGGTCGTGTGATCGGAGATGCGGTAAGCCAGAGAGGTTGAGATACTGGTCAAGATAAAACTTTGATTTGTGGTTATGACACGCGCAAGTGTAGAACGACGTGCCTTGCACTTTCGTCCAACGCGACATATGACGTCCGCAAGCGCACCATTTAGGTCGTGTCGAGGCGTGCCGAGCCCCAGTACTGAGTTACCAACGAAACTCAATTTCTCAAGATGTTCAAAGTGTGAGATGATGTCCGTAAGCGATCGAAGCGTGTCGTCCGCCATCATAGCAGAGATGTTGCTGAGTGAGGAAGACGAGCCCTGTCCGCTGCCTAGCGCCCCGAGGTACAGCGTCCGTAGATTTGGTAAGGCGCTGATAAGGGAAACGGCATCCGTACTTGATAGGCCAGTCGATGTAAGCGACAGCTTTTCCAGAGCAGATAAGGAAACTGCCGGTGGGGGAAGACGGTGAAGACGGGTGAAGGAGACATCTAGGTGGGTCAGGTTGGGGCAACGGGCGATGAAAGCGTACATCGAGGTCGCGGAAAGACCGAGCTGGCGAAATTTGAGGTTTTTCATGCGGGGTAAGGTCATACCGAGGTCTCGTGCGAGTCCGGCAAGAAGTTTTGTAAAGGTGCCATCGGTCTGAGTGGCCCTTTGAGTGATGCAATTGACGTTGGGACTGTTTGTGCTCACCCAATTCGATATCCCTGCGACTTTTAGTACTTCCAACTGAGTGCAAGAGGTCAACGGTCCGACAAGGGAAGCAGGTGGGACGGCGGTGTAGTTGAGATTGAGAGCAGTCAAGGACGTACACGCACGACCAATGACTTCAGCTGTCTTCGTGCTGACTTTAGAGCATCCACTGCGACCATATCAGCAAGCTATGCGGCCAGAACCATTCACCGCACCGGAGCACAAGAATGCGAAGATGTGGAAGAAAACTTAATATAGACGCAAAGGCCACATCAGAGAACTTGTCTAAACTAGTTAGGTGAAGTTCCCTAAGCGCAACATTATTTGCAATGGATGCAATTGTTTGTCTTTGTACGCCGGGCAGGTCACTTGAGAGCACAAGGGATGGTCCCCGAAAGAAATACTTGGGTATATTCAGTCTGGAGAGGATGCTATAGTCTATTACTCTGGATCTTACCAAAACAATGAGTCCATGCGATAAAAGCGTCGGGCAGCTGGATCGGAGCATGGAAAGCAGCTTCGGTACTAGAGCATCGGGGAGACGCTTTAAGCAACGTTTGGAGTAAGTCCAAAATTGTTCGTTCTCCGAAAGTTCTTGAATGTGCATCACAAAGCACCGAGCCGCGAGGGAAGACAACGACGGTACAGTCCCCTGTTGAGGGAGAACGCGAGTTGACAGAACTGTTGGCGAGGGGAAATGACTCGGGTGCAACAGGGAAGTATCATCCGCAGTGGGTGCACCAAATGCTGGTACACTACTTGTAGTACGTCTTCGTTTCGCTGCGAGTGCACTCGACAACTGTTGTTTGTGCCGAGACATCGTGGAAGCGTCGACACACGTTTGAGGAGTCCTAAGACTCTACCCACTGCGCGGTCACGTGAGTGAAGTAGTAAAGTTTTGACTTCTACCTTTAGGCTTGTCGACCACTAGATCTATTCCTTTGGATCTCACCACAACAATGAGTTCATGTAGTAAAAGTACTTGGCAAACACTTTAAATAATGCTTGAAGTAAGTCCAAACTTGTTTGTTCTCTGAAGGCTCTTGAATGTGCATCACAAAGCACTAAGACACGAGGCAAGACAACGATGGTACAACCATGCATAATGCTTAGTCATCCCAATCAACCTCTCTATTAATGCTTCTGGTTTCACCTCTGACATTTAGACTTTTTCCCATTTTTCTCATTTTTCCAGCTCATCCTCCTGTTACTCTCCTTGCATCCTGTATTTAGACTGAATACATGTCATTTGACAGCACATCTGTACACAGCCCTGTCAATTGGGGAGTGTGGATTCTCATGCCACGCACAAATCAATTGTAATTTCAGCCGCTGAGTCCTGTGAGTCCTAGACTAGGAATTGTCCTTCATATTAAGTGGCAAATTGGTCTTATTCCTTGATCCTTGGGGTTAATGACTCATGCCATCTTTCCCTTCCCGCCATTCTTTGCCAAACTTTAGAACCAACAGAACAAGTATGTCCACAATGACCAACAAGCCAGCCCAAAGAGTGTACAGCCCACCATCTCCGATAGTATTCTGGGAAAGCGGCTCATCAACATAGAAAGACCATTGTGCGACATTGCTCACCTGGAGGGGAATAGATATCTCAAG
>JBBPMS010000035.1:81655-94099 GCA_038090435.1 Phylloporus scabripes | reverse complement strand
GCGGGAGGAGCGGTTGGCGTCGCGGGTTGCTTTCGAGGCCTTGAGGAGACGAGTGACGCTATGGGGTGTAAGCGTGATAAGGTAAGGCAGAGAGGGACGCACAGAATGTCGCGGTCGCGGAGGACGGCGGAGAGGTCATCCTCGAGGGACTTGAGGCCGATAAGCTGGTCACGCCAGGTGTCGATGGCGTGGTTGTAGCGCTGGAGGGCGTCGTCGGCGCTGGCTAGGATGTCGACGACGGCAGCGATGGTGCGGGCTGGCGCGGCGGGGGAGGCAGCTGCGTAGGCGGAGAGGGATGCGAGGGCGGCATGGGAGAGCGGGAAAAGGCTGGCGAGATGTTTAGCGTACTCTTTCTCGTTGGCGATGAGGTTGGTGAGCAGGCGCGCGTCGGGTGCGCGGTGGACCATCGCTGTGGCGAATGATGATGATGGTGGTGCTGGTGAAAGTTGCGTGGTCGCAGCCCTGACTCTAATTAGCCGCTGTACGTGAACACCACCCCGTAGCAATTAGGCTTAGTAGGCTGATGCAAACGGTGGCGTGCTGCAGTGGCCTCACGACTCGGATGATCTCACCGGCCTCATTGCTCGCACGTTCACCGACCTCTCATTAATTACAATAACGATATTATTCTCAAACGGTGCCTTGCTTTTGCGTCATCGATTTAGTATCTATTCTACTGCGGAGCCGCATTAACTGACCTTGGGGGCACTCTATGACGAGCGAAAGTCTTTCCAACACACCACCTGGGCAGGCGGGTCATCGTTTCTCAAGTGCTAGGTCAGTGGGTCATTTTCAAGCGAACACACTTCAAACGATAATCAAGTCACATTTGACAACCCATCTACAAACAAGCAAGTAGAGCACCGTGTCGCCAGACTCTGCAACGTTCTCCCAAACGGCATTATGATTTAACATTTGCAATGACCAGGCTTACACTGGCGTCTGCAGTGACAATAAGCACCATTCGGACAGATACCGTGAATGTGTACATACGAGGCACCACAGGCGCATTCGGCCTTGTCGCAGCCAGTCTGGTTGACAAGCACAGCGTTTACCTGTGTATCAACACGGCCGTCAGCAACCTAATCCAGTGACGAACGTGAACGTACGAATTGCATTTTAAACTTGTTCAGAATTGGCTTGTGAACGATTTAGAGATGAGAGTGCTGGAGAAAATGTCTGGCACACCTTTTATACGCCTGCCCCCAGGTGCGCTCAAAGATGGATGCGTGACATATGCCCAATGGTGTTCGTTTGAGAAATGCCTCACCTATTCAGAAAATGTCTCGCTTATTCAGAAAGCGCGTTAGCATTGGTAATAGTGTCATCAGAATCGGGCATTTCCATGTGACAAGATACTTTCCTTGTTGCGTTGTTGCAGAACAGCTTGTGGGTCTGCAAAAGTGATAACGTAGCGGCGCATGGAGGCGCTAATCCCCGGCCCCCGCGATGAGCGTGTGCAAAGGGAGCGAGCATGATGCATTCGATCAATAAAAGTTTTATTCACAAAAAGCTGAGCTAACTACATCAGTAAACTTACACTGTGCTTAATCTGTCTTTATTTGTCTTATTCGACTTGTCAAATTACATATCATATACAATGCTACTATACATTGTTCTATGACATTGAAAACCTTGAGTAGACTACATTTGGACACAAAGAAAGCCTGAAATCAGGTTGTTGAATGAGCTTTGAGATGTTGTAGCTGTCAGCTAAGCAAAATAAGACATGTAAAGCCAGTTTAAGCATTGTGTGAATTTACTGATGTATGCAGTCATTCATGTCTACCAGTACCATGAAACCAGATATCTGAGATCTCACTACTATGGTCAGACAATGCTGTTTGGATATGTTTGCTTTGTGTTCACTCACGATGCAGCCGTACGTTTGGGTTATACATGCTATAGGTAGGGTATGCAATAGAGATACCAAGCTAGGGATCGGACATGTGTTGTATTTGGTCTGCTTGGGATGCCAACCGATATCAGTCTGGGCGACAGTGACGAGGAAGACACGACAATGAAGAGTCAGCGAAACTTATCCCTGCTAAAGTTTTTTTTCTAATGTTTTGAGAATGATCAGCTTACCGACCACCAAGTTCGGCCATGGAATGATGACGAGAAGCAGGATCAGATCGCGCATTGCGACACCTCAAAAGTATAGATTTGCAATAGCATCAAGAGTGTGCTGGTCCGCGGTCGAGGTGCGGAGATTGAAAATTAATACGATCGCGAAAAAGTCCATGCTACTGTACCTCCGGATATTGCGGATCGAGTCGGTCAACGACACGTTTATACTCTGTGCGCAATTCCTGCTTAAACAAGAGCACTGGCAAGCTGAGAGTTGCCACGAGTGAATTCTTGGTCGAGTAGAAAGTGGATGCACGGATGAATGAGGCAAAGTCTGTTCGTCTTGCTCAACTTGCTTGCCGTCTAGATTTCTGTATCATCAAACAAATCCGTCGTCGCAGCATATGTTTGTGTATCCGATCCTGACATGCTGACGTTGGTGATGGAAGAGACAATGCCGGGACGTCGGAATCGTAATCCGGTTGCTGCGCGATCCAGGTCAGTAGTCTCTATGCGCAGAATGTGAGGGGGAATGGGTGGGTTGTGGACCACAACCTGCTTGATTGTAGATGTGGGACATCGCCTTATTGGGTGTTGAGAACGTTCCGGGCCATTCAAGACTTGAAGCCATTGGGAACCACTATAGTCGTGCTGGTGGATACCAAGATATTTTGCCATTCGAGTGTATTGTGATCTATATTAGATATTTCATTAGTTTCGGGTATGACACTGTTTCACATAACGCACCTCCACTGATAGCCGAGGACAAGCACCTTCTAGAGGGCTTGTGTTTAGCGTGTTCGACGATGTAGGTATAGGAGAGATCCAGCGTGCCACTCTACCTCCTTCCATTGTGTCGTCGTGTCCATACTCTCGTCCTTTCGTCATTGCGTCGGGTGCGGTTGTGTACATGTTAACTTCGTGTTGTCATCGAAGGAGCTACGTTGTCGTTTTCGCCTGGTCTCTGTCGTAGCTGTATCGGGTGGAGTGGTATTCATGAGACGAACTGCTCGATGGTGGGCGCGACCAGTCGGCGAGGCAGAAAACTCAAGGAACATGCTGCGCTTGCCTACGCGGCATTTGACAGGGCCACCTGGACGGGATCTCCACCCGCACTCCTGGATGGACAGACCGACTACGCCATTTCAACCTCAACCGCTGCGTTGTCGAGGTCGTATGCACCATAGTCACCGTTTGAACTTGACCAGGGTGACATAGGTGAGCTGAGAGGGCAATGATATCCTCGTCTTCGTAGTCGCGAGAACTGAATTTCGGAGATGTTGATCACGAAAAGGCTTGTGCAGGATAAGTTAGTGGCTTATCCTGTAGAAATGGCGTGGGGAAGAGGAGAGAGAAAGACGGGAAAATTTGCGAACATTGAAATCAAGCGCTTCAAGGGTGCTTACCCGCCTCAGGCGTGGGCGAGAGTAACACGATGCGTTGACCATGGACATATCTACTAGGCAGAGATCAAACATTGATCAATCAGTCACCAAATTCTACGACACACCTGCCGTGCTCCGGACTCCCATGTACTTATCCCTCTAGCATCCGATTCTGCATAAAGACATGCCTTCAGATGTATGCGCAGAATGTCTAGGTTGGCGTACTGGATTGCCAAGGCGTGGATGCGGCCCTCGTAGGATGCCACAAACCGATAGTCGGGGGGACATCTTACAAGGAGAGGGCCCGTGTGCGTGCCAATGCTCAGCAGACGCACCAAGCCGAGGATCTGTGGGAGGCAGCGTCGCGCTCGATTCGTCGACGTTGTCTGAGCGTGCATTTTCAGCATGCCTGGAATCGCAGGCCTATTCGATTATCATCAACATTCTCCAACTGGTCATTTTCCTTTGGTCGTTACGCATTCCTCCAAGCGGCCACGTCGCACACACCTCGACGGACTATGGAGGAGTTACATGGATTGCCTCGTGCGTGATCCACTTTCCAAGGCCAAGCTGAATCGCAAGCAAAAGCCCTGGATTGAACCCGCCTGCAACCCCGAGGGCGCAGGGCAAGGCTGTGACTTGTAGAGCAAGTCCAGGGGTTGGGTTCTCTGTATCGCTTGTCTTGGAACCAGAATGCTTGGGAGTGAAGGGGGCATGACGATAACAGGATCATGGATATCGGATAGCCCTGGGCAAGAACTCTTCGAGGGCGGAACACGGCGCGGTTGACTCAGCGTGTCCTAGGTCGCACAGAAAATCAGCACGCTACAGGGTGAGCCGGAGGAGTTCGCATCGGCGATGATGCTGAGTAGGACGAGGTTCAGGCAGCGTCACAGGCACGGGACGTGCCCCGGGAGCATCACCTTGGACAGGATCTCCACCCCGGCTTTGTCGAGGTCGCATTTGTGCAAAGTCGCCGCTTTGAGCCTGAGCACGGTGAGATAGGTGAGTTGAAACTCAAAGAGTGGCTCTGCGTTCTCTCGCCAGACCTGCAGAGAGCGTGAATCAGAACTGACGGGTGGTCGGCGGTGAATGGGAGGACGTCGAGGAGGGCGTTGTCTTCGTTGGTTACACAGCTCCCTGAAACGAACAAGGTTGCCAGGAGTGGGTGTTTTGAAGACGACAGGGTCTGTGCCCTTGGGCGGGTCGATTGTGGACATGATGCGGGGGGAATGAAGCAGGAGACTGAGGTTCAGCCCAACCGCGGGTTGGCACACAGACTTGGTGTCACTTCAAGTCCACAGACCAACCATAATGCTTACCAGCAGCATGGAACGAGATTTCCGTCTGCCAGTAGTTGAGACCCATGGTCACGTTTTCTGAGAACGTTCGAGGGCGTTTGGGCGGAGGTGGACAAGTTCACACGATCGAATTCTGATAGCAACGTGAGTGATGGTGTCAATTGGCCCTGGTCAATTCAGACCCAGAGGCGCCATTTTACACAACACCAGGCACTCTATTGTGTGGTGGATGATTTCGATTCGAGGTCAACAGGGAGCTGACACCTTGTGGACAATCCCATCACCGCTTATAGTACACCTGACAATGTACAAAGTCCGGCCTCCCTCCTACTATTAGCATCCATGGCAGAACTGTTCAATCCATCTATTAGTATCAAGCCTGAGCCCTTCGAAAGTCTGGCACATGATCGGGTCCATGCAGATAATAGTCTTTTGATCACATGACTCGTGCTAATAACTGCTACTAACTACTGGGTTAGTTATGTGGTGAGGTTTTTAACTTGTTATTAACACGCTGTGGAGTTTTCGACCGTACCCTAACCAAGAATTGAGTACTGAGTGCTCGAGCAGACATGACGCACCGTATGCACCTTTTCGTTTACCTCGGAAGGCCGGGGTGATGTTCACGTACTGTAATTGGAGAGACATCACTAACAATATGCTCCATGTTATAGCTTTATTCTAAGCACGCATTCATTGGCTCATGGACTTCAACTCAGTGAGCACGACCCAGGCAATGGGCCGGTCTGTGATGCCCAGGGGCCTGTCCACTTTTTGCGGACGGGTTGCCATGAACCAATTCACACTGCGCTGTAGGATCACAAATTGAATGGCGATGTGGGCTGGAGTACTGTGCACCAATGTCCATGCCAAACGAGGCGTACTTTTTCACGATAGCAGGAATCCTCATCACCGCTGTACAAGATTGAAGCCAAGTGCCTCAAGGTAACCCTGGAATGAAAGATCACTTTTTCCCTCAAGGTGTACACGAGGCGCCTTTCGATCAGTGCCTGATACACCTTTGCAACGTGTTGATCTCCACTGTGATTTGGATAGCCCTGAAGTTCCCGAATCAACTTCATTCGCGAACCACAGGTGGAGATAGGAGATCTCCGGCCGACTCGTGAATAACTCAATATCTCCCAGTGAAATCAGTTCCAAATTGCCGTGATATGTATATAATCTGTGCTCCGCAATCATACTCGTTGAAACTCCATTCATTCCCCCTTGATACATCCAGAAATATGTCCCACAGCGAACCTGAGAAACTGTTTGACTCCCAAACGGAGGGGAAAGCAGTATTTTTCAGTCCCCACGGTGGGGAGTCGTTCTACTTTTGGCCCACCGCCTTGGAATGTGATTTCACATACCAAGACGGCAATGATCTTGGTAAATTCGGTGGGTCTTTACGCGTTTGATAGGTAACAATAGTTGACGCAAAGTGCCTGAAGTCCTCAGCGGGATCTTTCAGTACCATAAAGATTTTTCGGCGAGAACAGAGGACAGATCGATGCTGATTTCCGTGCCTTGGCAGAACGAGAGGACAATACCCTTTATGCAAGGATCCTGTTCTACGCACCGGGGTCTGGGGATGACTTGGTAGGCGAGGTTTGTTCTTTACTCGCTTTCTCGATTGCACTTCCTGATATATCCTGTTCACAGTTTCTCGCAAGAGACCCAGTAAGCCGTTTTCTATTTTGCATTCTCCATTGTGACCTGAACTTTGCAATGTCAGGAAAATGTTCTTGCTGGCTTCGAGAGAAGGGGTGACCGCTTGTCGGGTCACTGGAATATCACTGAACTGAATGCAAAAGCAGCGTTTTATGGAGACGTCAAAGTGTTCACACTTGATCTTCCCTCTTTCAATATGCAGTTTCTTCACATGGGGACCGCTCATACCGACAAGGAGCCCAGTGAGCCTTTACGTTCTCAATAAGTATCAAATGGTTGACACACAGTGCTTGCCAAAGGCCTCTACGGTCACTTTAGGGTCTATGATGAAGATTTCTTCAGCAACAACCCCTCAACATTTAGGGTCGAGGCTGATTTTCGTGCTTCGGCAGAGCGGGAGAATAACCTGTATGCAAGGATCGTGTTCTATGCACCAGGATCTGGGGACGAGTTGTTGGGCGAGGTTTGTTCTTCTCTACTTGCTTTCTCAATTGCACCTTCTGATATATCCTATTCACAGTTTCTCGCAAGAGACCCAGTAAGCCGTTTTATATGTTGCATTCTCCATTGCGACCTGAACTTTGCAACGTCAGAAAAACTTTATTGCTGGCTTCGAGAAAAAGGATGAGCGCTTATTGGGCTTGTGGTATTCGACCCTACACAGCTATTTGTACTTGAGGTCGAATCGACCCTTAGCGAGATCAATGTCAGGCAAACGTTGTATTGATAGCCAATAGGGAATTTCTGAAGGATGGTCCCTCTACAGTATGTCATGAGCTGTGTCAGGCTGAGCTTTCCAATCGAGGCTGTACCCTACATTATGACATGCATCAAGTTACGGTTTCGAATGACCAACGTACAGTATGAATGGTAAGTAGACTGATCTCACCTCAGTACGAGATGGAGTTCGTGACTGAGGTGTAGATGCGCCGATACGGAAGTACCCGAGTCCGTTTGAACATAGTCCGTACAAGAACAAAATACAACAAGTAATACCATAACTAAATATACTGTCAATGCCAATCAGCAGGGACCTTGTTTACATTTCAGCAGACAACAATAGTGTCGTACAAGAATATAAATGTACTGTTCAAGGAAGCAGACCATACATCATTTTGGTTTTGTTATGACCATATTGAGGACATTGTCTGATACATTCTCAAGAATTTTGTGTGTACGCTAGTTTCCATAAATAAAAGTGTCAGTCCGAATGTCTTACTCTTAGGCATGAAAAACAAGCCCAACATAACGACCATGGGGGTCATATGTATATACAGTACATAGCAGTAACACATTTTTAGTAAAAAAGCATATCGAGGTGAGGAACTTAGATGTTTTCAGAACGATCAACTTACCGACCAACAAGTTCGGCCATGGAATGGTGACAAGAAACAGGATCAGATCGCTAATGGGGAGACTTCGAAAACATAGATCTGCAATAGCATCAGGAGCGTTCTAGTTCACGGACTGGACCACGGTCAAGGTGTGGAGTTTGAAAAAATACCTCGATCATGCTCATCGCGTCTAAGTCGGTCGATGACATCTCTTTGTGAAACTGAACCATGATCAAGTTATCCGTTGTGATGCGCTCATACTTTGCACAATACCTGTTCAGACAAGACCACTTGCTAGCTGAGCACTGCACGAACAGATTCTAGAGAGCCAACTAGAAGTAACAGTGGGTTTCTGAGAAAAGTTGCGAACATTGAAATCAAGCACTTCGAAGGTGCTTACCCGCTTCAGATATGGGCAAGAGTAACATGACGAGTTGACAATAGACATATCTACCATATCGAGATCAAATATTAATTGATCGGTGACCGAATTCTACAACACACCTGCAGTGCTCCAGACCCACCCACCCACACCTTTCTAGCACCCGATTGTGCGCACAGACGCCTTGGGACGTGGGCACAGGACATCTGGGGTTGGCGTACTGGATTGCCGATGCGTAGATTCGATCATCACAAACAGGTGGTAGGGGGACACCTTGCAAGGAAAGAGCCTGTGTGCATGCTGATGCTCCGCAAGCGCACCTAGGAGAGGATCTATGGGAAGCAGAGTCACACTCGATTCGTCGACATTGCCCGAAGGTAAGAATTGGAACTCCTGAATGGTCCTTCGCAAACGTTTTCCCTTGATTGTTACACATTCTTCCAGGCAGCCACGTCGCACACATCATGATGGACCTTGAAGGAGGTACACAGGTTGCCTCGTGCGCATCCCACTCTCTATGGCCAAGCTGAGTCCGAAGCAAAAGTCCTGGATCAAACCCGCCTGTAGCCCAGAGTGGCGCGGGTGTGTCTTGCAGAGCATCCACTGACGAGCTTGTACGGGCAGCATGGGCCAGGCATGGGCGCTGTTACGCGCCGTGACCAGCTAGGGGTTGGCTGCTCTGTATCGTTTGTCTTCGCACGCGGCGCTCCGGGGTAGATGGGGGTATAACGAATAGTGGGATCAAGGGTATCGGATAGCCCTGGGTAAAAGCTTTCCGACTGCGGGACACGGCGCGCTTAGTGTGCTGACTCAGCATATTCTGCATTGCACAGAAAATCAACACGTTGCAGGGTGTAAGCCAGAGGAGTTCGGGTCGACGATAATGCTGAGCAGGATGATGTTTTGGCAGTGAAGCAGGAATTGGACCAGTCCCAGGAGTGTCACCCTAGACAGAACCTCCACTATGGCTTTGTCACAGTCGCATTTGCACAATCACTGTTTCAAGCTTTAGCGCGATGAGATAGGTGAGCTGAAAGAGCAGTGATGTATTTGTCATCGTAGTCTCGGTAGATCTGCAGAGTATGAATCAGAACCGATGGATGGTTGCTCGACGGTGAATGGGAGGACGTCTAGGAGGACGATGAGACGTGGGGCGAGCATCGAGTGGAGACTAGAGTTGTTGTCCTCGTACCAGTTACCTCTACGCAGTAGAAATAGGAATAGGCCCTGGTTGGCCACATTAATGCTCTCACGTTCCAAGACGCATGGAGGATGTGCCTCACTACTACGCCGTTCTACACCAGGATGGCTTGGCGGCAGCATATGGATATAAGATTTTTCGTTCCCAAGACTAAGTTATCTCTCTCATTTCACGCAAGATTGCTATCGCCAACCATGCACTACGTACCTTGAGCCCAACTAACCGCTCATCGCCAATCCTCATCCCAAAATAATCGCCCTATACGTCTCGAGGCGTCCTTTTGCGTAGATCCGAATCTACGCCGCTTCAGGTGTGGGCAAGAGTAATGCGACGCATTTGTTGTAGACATATCTACTAAGCGGAAAAAACATCAACCGATAGTAGCCAAATTCTTGTTGGTATGAGACTTCTTGTCTTGGGGTCTTTGATGGTGGCAGGACTCGAGACCACTTATATCTCGAGGGAAAGCTTGGCGTAGACATCTAGCGAGGAGGCCTTGTCTTTGCTGGTTAGACAACTCTATGAGATGGACAGGGTTGCCAAGAGTGTGTTTCGAAGACGACATGGTCTGTGCCCTCGGGCGGGTCGATTGTGGACATGGCACAGGGGAGTGAAGCAAGAGCCTGAGGAGGGTGTGGAATCAGCCTAACTGCAGGTGGGCATGGATGTCTCTATTGAAGTCCACAGACCAATCATAATGCTTACCAACAACGTGGAACGGGATTTCCATCTGCCAGTACTCGTAGTTGGGGCCCGTGGCCACGTTTTCTGAGAACATTCGAGGGTGACGTTTTGATCAGTTGAGCAAGTTCACACGATTGAATTCTGCTAATTCTCCTTCAATCGATAACGGCTAGTTATGAATATCGGGAAAAGGTCCACCAAATGTATGGGTCTTCCAACACGCGGAATGCCTTGCGCCCTCCAGTCATTAAGAACGTTCGTCAGTGCTTTTTGCAAGGTTTTGTGAGCGGGGTCCTGAGTCTGCGTGACCGTCGCGGCGTCGCTTCGCAGACGTGCAGGCGACTAGCGTCAAGCAAAAACAAATGGCCATTGGGGGCTGTTGAGGAAGTGGGCGGGAGACGACAAAAGAGGTTGCTTGGAGCCTACGCTCCGAACGGATATGGCACAACACTGCATAATAGGCTCTTGGTTGATGAAGTGGAGTAGAGAGTACAGAAGCAGTACAGGTGAAGCAAACAGAGGCAACTAAGAGGAAAGGACGACGAGAAGTGCAGCACAGTGTGCTGCTTTGAACGAAGGTAGTGGCAGTAAGAGAAAGCCAACCGCCCCCGCCCCCCCGCTTCGCTCTCGCACAGATTACATCCTATGACACTGCATACCTCCGCTTAGTACGAACGCAACATCCACCGACCTGGCAAGCGCTTATCCTTGCCAGGCTCGAAGACGGCAAGGGCGTCTTCCTAACGTTGCAAAGTTCAACCACGATGGAGAATAAAAAATGTAGAAAATTGCTTACCGGGTCTCTTGCGAAAAACTGTGAACAGGATATGTCAAAATGGGCGAGCGAGAAAGCGAGCCTGAGAGAAGTACAAACCTCGCCCAACAACTCACTCCCAGATCCCGGTGTGTAGAACACAATCCGTGCATATAGGGTATTGTCCACCCGTTCTGTCGAAGCACGGAAATCAGCTTCGAACCAGGGTTCTGGGAACTTGCTGAAGAAATCTTTATTGTAGTGAAAGGTCCCGTAGAGGACTTCAACCACTGTGCGTCAACCACTTAATACCTATTGAACACGTAAAGGCTTACCAGGTTCACCGCCATGAGAGGTGTCGCAATAAAAAAACATCCACCTCAAAGCGGGGACATCAAAGCGGAACAATATCCTATTACGGCTGAAAAACATTGCTTCTCCCTGCGTTTCGGCGCGTACATCGACATCCCAGTTACCTGACAAGAGGTCATCCTTTTCCATGAAGCCAGCGATAACATTTTCCTGACGTTCCAAAGATCAGGTCATGATGGAGAATGCAAAAGATAGAAAATGGCTCACCGGGTCTCTTGCAAGAAACTGTGAATAATATATATCAGAAAGTGCGAGTGAGAGAGCGAGCAGAGAAGACCAAACCTCGCCCAACAAGTCATCCCTAGATCCTGGTGCGTAGAACACGATTTTTGCATGGAGATTACCATCCACCCGTTCTGATAAAGCACGAAAATTAGCTTCAATCGAGTGTTCTGGGATCTCGCTGAGGAAATCTCTATGGTACTGAAAGGTCCCATAGAGGGCTTTAAGCACTATGTGTCAACCATTGTTACCTATTGAACGCGTAAAGACTCACCGAGTCTGCCGCCGGGATTTCCATCTCGGTAAGAAAAATACCGTTTTAATGCGGTGGGCTCGAAGTAGAACGACCTCGAAGTGTAGGGACTGAAAAACACTGCTTTCCCCTGTGTTTTGAGGTAGGTGGGTTTCCAGTCACCTGACAAGCGGTCATTTCTTCCCTCGAAGCCAGCAAGGATGTTGTCCTGACGTAGAAAAAGTCGGGTCATGATGGAGAACGCACAAGATAGAAAACGGCTTACCAGGTCTTTTGCAAGAAACTGTGAACAGGATATATCAGAAAGTGCAGTGATCAAGACACCGAGCAGAGAAGGAACAAACCTCGCCCAGCAAGTCATTTCCAGTTCCAGGTGCGTAGAATGCAATATTTACATGAAGATTACGGTCCACCCGTTTTGCCGAAGCACAGAAATCAGCTTTGATCGGGTATTCTGGGATCTGGCTGAAGAACTTTTTATGGTACCGAAAGATCCCTTTGAGGGCTTCAAGCACTGCATCAGCCATTGGTACCTATATAATGTGTGAAGACTCACCGAATCTACCCTTAGGATTGCCGTCTTGGTGAGAGAAATCGCATTTCAAAGCGGTGGGCTCAAAGTGGAATGACTTCCCAGCGCGAGGACTGAAAAACACTGCTTTCCCCTCCGTTTTGGAGTCAAACAGGTTCTGTGGCTCGCTGTGGGACATATTTCTGGACGTGACAAGAGTGGGGAATGAATGGATGAGTATCACTGCGAGGCATAGATTTTATATCGCGGCAATCTGGGACTAATGACTTGGCCGGAGATCCCC
>JBBPMS010000035.1:53652-65103 GCA_038090435.1 Phylloporus scabripes | reverse complement strand
TATGTGATTGGAGAAAGGGCACGAGGGCTCGTCCCCATAGGTACATCGTGTGAGGAACCTTGATCACTTCGTCGCACGACTTCTGTTCGTCGGGAGTTTGCAAGACGAGCCGGAAGGACACCCGAGAGCGAACGGGTTCGACGAAGGTTGTGAGATTGCTCGGAAGCTGCTGAATCATGTTCGTTGTTGGTCAAATCGAGGCCGCTGATGCAAAGATCAATACTAGGACGAGTGGGAAAAGGTTGCGCTACAAACCTATTAGATTGTGGGGTAGCGTTCAACCTGCGGAGCTTCTGGAATGATTGACCTATGTTGGCGAATAGCTTTGGAGATCGCGAATTTGATGTCTGGAAACTTTCGAGATCACGCGAGTCGCACCCACATGTTCTAGAACAAGAATGCGTCGGTAAGGCCTGGTATGCAGACTCAACACGGCAGGACTCAATCTCGTCCTCATGATGTATGGGAAGAATTGATCGTGCTGGACTCTGAGCGGGTCGCGTTGCTATCCCCGTTGTCTGTGTTTCGAGTGCTGCGGAAGAGCAGATTTCTTCTATTACATGACGGCTAATGGGAGATAGAGGCGAGCTACATTGACGCTTATGCATCAGGTAATCACGACTAACGAGAGCATATGAGTTGGAGAAATGAAGAATGGAGATACGAGCCACTGGTACCTGTGTTCCATCCTTTCGTCTGTAATGACACGCATGATATCGCTTTCCATCAGCATGCTCGCGGAGACCCCGGTTCGAGAGGTGCAGGAGTTCCGCGAATATTCAGCAGAGTTCGACACGATGAAAGAGCTTTGCTGGTAGCCCTGGCATTCCTGGGTGATATTCCATCGCATTGCTATAGCAAAACAAAGGACTTCATAGCGTTTTACCTAGGGATCTGATCAAGAGAGTACTGTGAGAGGCGACAAGCACTCACGGTTAATTGGCGGCCAGCAAAGGTAATAAGGGCACCAAACGGCAATCCGGTACCCGCCTTGCCGATGCCTGACGCAATTGATTGTGAACAACGCTCAAGGACAATGAGATGTGTTGAAATACTCACAGTATTGACCCTATGTCGAGCCGGTATACATATCAGGTTCACACGAGAAAAGAGAGAACAGCCGTACTTCTAAGAATGCCCGCGCAATGAACTGAGGCCCACCGTATGCTTCCGAGAACGGTACTGCATATTCTGGCATAACGTTGTCCAACACAAGCACCTAAGGAACGTCAATAGGAAACCTCCAACATCCAGTCACAACCCACCCAAACAAGCGGAAGTGGTGCTCCATGATGAATGATATCCTGGGTGCTTTCTCGAGCACTTTCAAAAAATTGATCACGGCGCGAAAGTTCTCCCATTGTTGGAGACAGCGCCGGTGTAGGATGTCCTGTTGAAAACAGGGTGCGACAGTCGACCCGCGGGTCTGAGGCTTTCTTGAGAGGAGAGAAATTGGATTTCTCTGATGTGAATGGTAACATCAAGGGTGCGGGGAAAGACAAGCAGTGGAATCGTATCACGTCGCCTTTAAGCACTCGCACAGGACCACAAATGTTGTGACTGTAATTAGCCCTGCGAACCCCTGGTTCCTGCGAAGAACATATGTCAGTCCCGGATCCGAAGAGTGGCTCGGTAAGCAATGCAGAAAGCAGGACGCCGGGAAAGCGAAGAACATTTCGACCAAAAACGGAGATACACGTGGGATCAGACAGAGTTTGGGCGTAAATAGACTTGCCTGGAAAGGTTGGCAGGCAGTGCCCAGTTATCTGCCTCGCGTTTTACATGATGAGTACCGATTCCAAACACAGCACTCTGAAGGTGCGACTCGCTATAAGCGCCAGCCACTGATCGGCTGCGAGGGCTGGAGCTTGGGGACTGATTTGGACCAGGCGTAATATGGAAATATCCCTCAAGAACCTTGGACCCTGGGTCAAGGGCAACGCAGGAATGGCCACGGCGTGTTCAAGGCGTTCAAGTGGGCCATGTTCCAACCAATAAGCACTGATGTAGAGACATCGTTTGAAGACCGAAGTCGCTACTGCTGGACACGGATAAGTTCTTCCTGCCATCCGCGTGGTAAGTTCGGAGTGGTGGCCAAATATATTTTGACTTCTGCCAAAAAGCACCCAAATCGTCTCGTGCTTGTAACTCCTCAGTTACTCTCTTCCGCTCAGGTGAACATGGTTTAGCCACCACCTGAAGGATTAGTTTTGGAAGTAAATGAGGAAGCATATGGACGCAAACAACCCCCGTAGCAATGGCAATGGCGACGGTGAGTAAGCTTCCCAAGTGATAATCACAACACTCCATGGAAGTTGTTGACGGGACCTTTTTAGAAGCGAAACGAAAGCGATTTGCATCTCCTAGCAAAGGACAAAACTCGAGCGAGAGTATTACCCGATATCGCTTAGGCATCAAAATGAAAGATCTGAATTCCGGTCTTAAGCATCGTTGCACTGTCCACAACCATGATCATAATTGCAGCAGAATTCCATGCCTCCTAGTACGATCTTGCAGTTACAGCACGACGATGATCTTGAGCCAATGATCAATTTGATTCTGAGTGCGCTATGATTCCTACTAAAAAGGTGTGCTTTTGCAAACTATGCCTCCGGTGACCCCGACGTTTGGCTTGTCTCTCCCAGGGTAAAAAAAGCTTAAATGGACTGATTCATTACTCACGCCATCAACTGCGTTCGGGGATTTACTACCAAAAAGAACGAATGACAGCGAAACGATTGACGCGACATTCTTCAAAATATTTTTAGGTTAGGGCCACTCTTCAGACCGCCTTCACGAGGGGAACAATCTTTCCGCCCGCCTCTTCACTTTGCCGATCGCATACCGTCTCCAACACGCTCTTTTTGATTTGAAGCTGGAGGCTGCTCGGGTTTGTCGAATCACTTTGCGTCGAATCAGCTGGCGCCCAATTTATTTGCCCAGACTGAAATGAATCAAGATGAGCAGGAATGATGTGGGCTGTTGCAGGACAACTCGCCGTATCCAGATTATACGTGCCCGCCATCTCTGCCCTGAGCGATTCGCGACTCAAAAGGGTATCCATGAGCGTCTTGGAAGAGGAAAAAGAATGAAATCAGCATACAGAACTTTCATTTCTTATATGACACTCACATTCGTATAGATGCGACCTATAGGTATAGCAAACATGCCGTAGAAATTCATACTTGGTAGGACAACGAATGTAATCAGATCACCCATTGAGAAAATCCCTGCAAATAGGCCGGTCTGGATGGCACCACGAATAAGTCGATTGAGAACACTATCCGTCCTTCGGAAGCCGGTTCTCGAACGCGTGAAGATGATGATCAGGGTGCCTAGAATAATGATGAGATGCGTATTTTCGCGTAATAAGGAAAAAGGACCATACCGGTAACGAAAGTGTCAACAGCGACTTGCATGGACAGCCAGGCGATGACAAGCGGAGTAATACGTGGGAGTTCAGATGATCTAGATAGATCTTATCAATCTACTTCGGTGTCTCGTTCGTGGGGCATACACTTTAATGATCGTAGCTTCAATGGTGCAACACAAACCGAGCACAAAGGATGGAATCGCCAGCGTAATGATTGCACCGTAAAGGAACTTGCTGCGGGTCAAATACCAAACCCTACCGCAGATTCAGTTGGTATGAAGTTAGAAGCAGCACATCTGAATACTTGCCTAAATGCTAGATATACCTGGGTCACCAAGGCAGCAAGCGCAGTACTGATTGGCGTAAATGTGTATGGCCATTCAGCCACTAATAACCATCAAGATGAGACCAAATGTATGAAGCCACAACACAATAGCTACGTACCTATGAGGGCTGCCGGATTATCGAAATTTGTCACACTAGAGTAGACTGAGAATGAGGGGCAACAAGGATCGACAAGCATACGAACGTATAATTCCACGCCATGTACATGACTCTTGGCAAGCAAATGTGTCACCTTACAAGCCAAAGAAGAAAAGTAATATTACTCACGAAATACTGTGGAAGGTGTCCAGAATGAACAGGAAGAGTACCATATACCTAAAATAGCTCGTCAAGACCATAAGCCTGAGGAGCTATCACAAACTGACTTCGTCATTGGCCGGTCATTGAATTCTGAAATGGCTTGTGAGAGATACTCTAGTAGAATTCAATGAAACACGCACTCGTTCGGTAGTATGCAGCAAATTGGTACGTGACAAGGCCGTACAAATAGGTATTGACTTGGATTGCAACGTGTCATTGGCGCCAATGACATGAATTACCAACACTCACAAAGTATCCCCACAAGCAGCGTACCTATCATCTGATTAGGTCGATGAATTGTCATCCTATTTCATCGCACGCACCGAGGGTTGTGTCGTACAATCCCATTGTCAGGAAGCTCAATCAAGGAGAAACAGCTTCAAGGAGGAAGGGGAGGAAGAGGATAGTTGAATGTCATCCGCTCACCAGCAAGCTATATACTCCGGGGACCCTGAACCTCCTTTGGACCATAATAGGTTCACAACGGCAGAAGATGCTTCCCTACTTCCGTCGTTCCTGCGGCAGAGAATTAATAGAACGTCATCTGGTGGCACTGTGAGAAGCGGCAATGTTCAACACGGTTATTAGGTTTTCTTTACTGCCATTTGCCACAGAACTACACATGTGTCCTACGATGGACCTGGCGACAAGTCTCGCGACATGCTTGGCTGTATCTTCAAGGCCAGGCAGTGGTAGATCCAATCAAAAGGTGTGTTACGTAACCACGGCCAACTTGCATAGATTCACTGAATCATTACGTCGTTTTGCCTGATGCTGGCAGTATCCTGAGAAGAAAAAAAGTACATCGTTGCACCCCCGATACCAGGCTGGATTGTGCGAATCATCTCGATCGGTAAAAAAGTCTGGGAGACCAGCTGACCGTATCCTTCCGAGAGGTGCAAACAATCCACCAGTGAGTTCTATAGTGGGGTCGAAACTGTCAATGCTATGGGCCACAAAGTTCGCGTCATGTACTGCTTGAGTGACAATCCGAACTCCCTAGTACCCATCGGAGGCCGCACCCCACGAAATCGATGCCGAACCATCTCGCATTTATGAAACCAGTAGCACTCGCCCGTTCGTATAGCGGGACCGGGATCAGGTTTCTCCCAGCCAAGTAGATAACTTGTGATTGAAGCTTAACTTACCAATTGGGCAGGACGAGATTCCCACCTCCTAGGCCATTCATTATCGTACCCCGGATTCAACCATCGAATCTGATCATTCGGACCATCTGTGCTCCGCAGTATGTACGGAACCCACGGTCCAAACGGCGAAAAGTGGGCCTCACCGCATGGTGCTACAATCAAGGTCGGCAGCCGCGGTGCGGTAGATTCCCACAAGATCACCTGATCTGTTGAACGTGAGGCACTGGCCCCATGATCCGCTGACCCTGTTGCTCATCGAGCTTCGAAATCTGTAGGGCAGCGACAAAAGAGTGCCACTCACAGTGAGACTCCGCAACCGGAGGCTATCTGGAAAAACGCGCTGCCCTCTTGCCGCAGCAGGAAGTAATGGAGCTAAGCTAGGCGCTGTAACAGCTGCGTTGAATAATCACTAGTAGGTCAGCATGTACTGGTACCCGTGCTTGCCGACGGGCGATGTTGAGAAGTTACAATGTAACAGTACTTGGCAACAAGTTCAGCTGGATTCAAACTCCGGCGGCCAAAAGTGGTAGCCCCTAGAAACAAGCTTGTGCTATTGCTGAAATGGTTGGTGGAGTGGATCACTGTACAGATCTAGTCTGGTGACCAGACCTGTCTCTGCGGTTTGGGTAAGCGGAGGAGCAAACCGTCGGGTACGGGTCGTGCAACAATTAGATCGATACACCAGCTGCGCAGGGCCTCGGACAAGTCGAGAATGGCTCGCTTTCTCCGGACAATCAAGTGACATTCAACCATGAAGTCGAACACAAGAAATTACAACTGAAATGATAATATATAAATCGCTCACAACATGAGCTTCCCGTTCAAAGACAAAGTATTGAGGGACTGATGTCACTACTGCTTCTTCGTTTCCCGCTCCAACTTCCTCAAGGCCCGACGGCGGATATCTTTGTGAGTCTTGTGGGTATAAGAGATGAACAAGGATTTCCATCCAACGATATGGATGACGTAGTCAAGCAAAGCATGGCTCCAGAATGGCGTGTTGGTACCAGGTCGGTCGGTTAAGGCCGCTCCACATGACAAGCCAACTTTACTCAACGCGGCGCGGACATACGCGACAGGCGTGGGTATCAGCGCCGACGATCTTCGAATTTTGGACATATTGGAGACCTGAAATTATATGGTGAACACGAAGAAGGCAGAAATGGTAGAGGAGACACATACAACAAAGTAGGTGTTTAGGTGCTGGACGATAATGTTGTGGGCCCGGACTTCTTCTGCGAGTGCACTCGTAAATGTTGACAAGAATGCCTTTGAGCCAGAGTAAGTCGCGAGCATGGGGGAAGGAACCTGGCCTGCAAAAGACCCAATGTTTAGAATGAATCCGCGCTTTCTGTGAACGAGGGATTTGTCAAGGTCGATAGGTGCGGAACAAAGTGACTACAGACCGCTGAATCATGCTAGGAAGTACAGCATGGGTTACACGGATGGTACCATTGACATTGATCGCGATAATATCCTCGTTCTCTTGCTCCTCTGTCTCAGCGAAATACGTTGGCATAGAGTGCGATTTGCCGACGTTGTTCACTATTATATATACGACCAATCATTAGAGCGAGTAGAGGAAAGAAAAAATGATATGTACCCAGGACGCCAACGTTCAAGTCAGCAACGACGGATTTGAGCGCATTGAACGCGTCCGGGTTGTTTTTAGCGAAATCTATCAGTTGAATCCGGGTCTCTACCTTCCCTTTCGTCTTGCTTGCTACAAAAAGAATATAGACCACGACTATATGCGCATTATGTAGAACACATACCGATTTCAGCTGCAACAGATGTCAGTGCTACTTCATTACGGGCGACGAGGAGAATGTTGAAGCCAGCAGCGGCCAACTGGATAGCAAATTCCTTGCCAATGCCGTCGGATGCACCAGTGACGACTAGGATAGCTGTTAGGTGAAGGCGAGGATGTGTGCTATAACACTACGCACCTGCCCAAGCACCCTTGGTCGCACCAAATTTCTTGAGCTGAGAAACACGAAACGAATTAGAGTCGTTTTGACAGTCTCGAAGGCGGACGCACGTTTTTACCGGGAAAAACGAAGGTTTGGGAAAGAACAAGCCATGTTTTGAGCAAGAAACGCGCGACGGTGAAAGCGCCAGCGGCAAGGATAAGACCGAACGTCCACGGACACGCGGTGACTTTACGATAAACTGTTTAAATGCGCATTCAAAGTGCATCAAGAACTCGAACCTTGTTCAGTCAACCATGTACGAAGGCAAGACGTGGACATTGTGACCTTTGCTAAGGATGGGTTTGGGTGAGCCTCGTGAGAAAACTTTGACCCCACTTTGAACTTGACGAATAGCAAATGGCAGGACGACTGTTGGCCAGTCCTAGCATTAGACATGCTCTGAGGCATAGAGTACCTCTTCCTCACCCGCTCGGACCCATCCCTCGCAGATCATTCACCTCAGCCTCGCCTGCTTCATCATTCCGAACCGCGGGGTACACACTCTTCGTCCTGCTGTCCGCTGGCGCGTTTACCGCGTACTACTTCGATGCACGTTCGGCGATACACCGATATGTCTTTACCCCCGTCCTGCGATACGCGTTCGATGCCGAGACTGGACACAAGCTGGCGCTCAAAGTGCTTCAAAGTGGATTGGCACCCCGCGATCCTGTAAAAGACGATGTATCACTACGGTCAGAGGTGGAGCATGTTTTCCGATAGTGTAAAGTTCTGCACGTTGATATTGCATTTATTATAGGTCTTTGGCCATGAAATCACCAATCCAGTCGGTTTAGCCGCTGGTTTTGACAAGGATGGTGAAGCAATAGAAGGTACCCAGTCGTCATCTTTGATTCTAGCCAACTGACAGCTTTTGGTGACAGGCCTCTTCAATCTTGGTTTCAGCTGGGTTGAAATCGGGAGCGTGACACCAAAACCACAGGTACTGTTTCCACCCTTCTTTTTTTTTGTGACGACTCGACATATTTCTGACAGCCAGGCAATCCCAAACCGCGTGTTTTCCACCTCATTTCTGATTCTGCTCTCATAAACCGATATGGATTCCCTTCTCAAGGAGCCACCGCAGTGATACCACGACTACGAGCCCGGATACCCAAGTTTCGTGAGGCCGATGCAAATACGACTGCTGCTCAGCGCCCTGGGTCAGTTCTGGCTATCAACCTTGGGAAAAACAAGACATCCGCTGTAGATTCATCTCAAGATTTTGTCTCTGGCGTGAAGACGTTTGGCCCTTATGCCGACGTGTTGGTGGTCAATGTATCGAGCCCCAACACACCAGGACTTCGGTGAGTGGAATATGGTCACATCTCTGTATGATACAACCTGTCCACATATCGCAGGGGACTTCAAAACCGGGAACTGTTGGAAAATTTGCTTGTGGATGTTGCAAAGGCCCGAGACGAGCTTGAGCCTTCCCCGTTAATGTCCCGTCGGCCACGTTTGGTGCTCAAGATTGCACCGGACCTCGAAGAAACCCAGATTATTGAAATGGCAGAAGTCATTAGGAATAGCGCAATCGACGGTGTGATTGTCAGCAACACGACCGTCACCCGGCCGTCCTCTCTGACCGACGGTGCGCACTCATCGTTTTCTCGGACGTAGACCATCATTGACCGCGTTTTGTTACCAGCCAACAAGTCAGAGATGGGTGGTCTTTCGGGGAAGCCGTTGAAGCCGTATTCACTACAGGCGCTGAAAACGCTCCGTGCGCATCTGCCGTCATCTATTCCGATCATTGGGTGTGGTGGTATCTCGTCTGGTGCTGACGCACTCGAGTACGCGCGTGCAGGGGCTTCACTCATCCAAATTTACACTTCCTTTGGGTATGACGGCGTGGGCACGTGTCGTCGCATCAAGGACGAGCTCATTTCGCAACTGAAAGCGGAGGGGAAGACATGGCGTGGGGTAGTTGACGAGGCAGTGCAAACATTGAGCTGGAAGGAACCCGCGAAGCCAAAGCCGATAGACGCAGAGGAGGAGACGGTAGGAAAGTTGATAGAGGAGGCGGAGGAGCTCAAGGTGTTGCTGGACCGACTGCTTACGGAGAAGGCGGATTAAGGATGATCTTACTAACATTGTGACGAGTGGGCATTACAATGACAGATGTGACAGCGTCGTGTTCACCTGAGCTTGAAGATGACAATGCCGCTGATAGCTGGCATTGACATTAATTGTGCATCTCGAGACACACTAGTTGCTAAGACCCGTATTGACCGCCTGGATGGTCCCTTGAGCTACCATCCCTATCGTGGCGATTGAGATCTAGGGTTTACTGCAAAGGCCAAAGCGGGGCAAGCTCATCATCAGTGCGTCATCCATGATCATCAACGACATGGGGATGGTCTCAACATTGTCAACAAGGAAATTCGCGTGGTACGGTCACCTAGCACAAGCTTGCAAGACTGTACTTTGGTTGGCTATATGCCTATAATAATTGCGGATGAAGCTTGGCACTTGCGTTCGATGACATCCATAGACAACTTGGAGCATACAATAGGGCGGCAGCTCACATACAGGGGCCCCGTGGTGCCAGCTGCACCGGTACGTCTCACGGCCCTGGATCACCGCCTGAATCGATATCCACTGGATGCCGCGATGGAACGGTCCATTCGCAATTATCGAAGGCACGTGTGGGTAGAGAACTTCCAGTGCCTGTAGCGAATATAGCTTCCAACAAGACCGCATGAGCAATGAAACGCAATCACCAGAAACGTTTTTACAAATGACGTGACGGGCAGAGGAACGTACCGGCTTGGAACACTGTGCGGCTGGATACCGTATCAGTGGCTCAGTGATCGATCTCAATCGAATATGTTTCATGTATGGTCCTAAAGTGACCTGGTAGACAAAAGGCTGATCAGGTATCTTAGGGACGACAAGTTGAGTTGCAAGGACCCAGAGCGGGGAAGCACGGAAGGATCCATCGGACTCTCAGGCTCTCCGAATAGTATGCGCGAACATACAAGTGGCGGAAACGATCATTCATGCGGGTTTGCCCGGCTGTTGGAACGAGGACGAGTTGGGGATATGGGGTATAGTCCGCCCTAATTTAGTCATCACTTGATTGGGGAATGAACACCTGATCGACTAGATCGGCAGGACGGGCAGAAGGGTGGTGCGGGGTAAACGGTACACCATTTACGGAAACGGAGCGGCGGGAAGCGCCGAGGTAGCCAGCATTGAAACTGCGGGGGAGAATGGATAAGAGGAGAGTGTAGGAAAACGAGTGACAGAAACAGAGAAACGACAATCAGCGCTCATTGATTCATGCCATTGGCCCTCTCACTCGACCAGCTGCCGGTAGAGATTTTCTTCGGAATATGTCGCTATCTCGACATCCCAGATATCCTTCGAATACGCAGGGTGTGTAGAACCTCTTTTTGCGCGTCTGAAGCTCAGATACAAGCGTCTTTTAGGCATCTCAATACTTGAATGAAATCAGTCGTTGCAGAGGCGTATGGGCCGATGCCTACCGAATGGCCGACTTTGTTGTTCCTCCTGGGCCGTTTCCCTCGCAATCTGCGTGCGATTTGGAGAACGTGCTCGTTCCAGGTTTTCGTGTAGCCCAAAATCTTCAGCAGAGTGGCGGTACTGAGAAAAGCGAGAGGCCAGCACGCAAGCTGGGAGGGATCCAGTATACCGGTGTCGCTCTGCGCGTCAGTTTGGTGTTTGGACGACTTTTGTTGATTGCACTGAGGGGGGAAGTCCACTGCTACGATCTGAATCAAGTCGATGCATTCAATAGCAACAAGGATGCTAGTATTCTTTACAGATCGATGGGAGGAACCTTGACGTCGTTTTATTGTGTTTCTGCCATTGACAGTAGCGGTCGCCCGTTTGCATGTGTGGTTCTAAAGGAGGAAGGCAAGCAAGGAAAACTGGCACAAATGTAGGTTGACCATTTTGATTTTCAAGGCGCGCTAATAACTCTACTCCAGCTCAATCTATTTGCTGGATACGACAAAGCAGTCTACAGTGACGCTGGACCTTGTTTACCGGTTCGAATGTAGCACGTTCAACATCCACTCTGTTGACCTTGGGCCGCGCATGATCGTTCTTCAGGGTAATATGCGTACCCCACCCATAGATGACCGGTGTGTTGTCGTCGTGGACGTGCATGCACGCACACGGTTCATGCTTCCCCTTACCAACGAGACATGGAAGATGGACGAGGTGGGTGTTTATGTTTGCCCACTCCTCCGTTCAAGACTGACATCTGCAACAGAAAACAGAAGAGACATCGTTTTTTATTTCGACCATCTCTACCTCAACCCACATCATCTTGGCCAGGTCA
>JBBPMS010000035.1:26257-46571 GCA_038090435.1 Phylloporus scabripes | reverse complement strand
GCTACTTCAATCCAATATTTAACCCAACTGAGAACCTCATGAGACACAGTCTGAGGAATATCTGCGAGTTGGGAGAATAGATCAAATGTCTCCTGAAAGTCACGGATGTCCACAGTACCCAAGTGCTTGAACCGAACGTGAAGGCGGTAGGCGAGGTGGCCAAGGGAGAAAGCACGGGCTGGAGACCCTTTTGGGCGAAGCTGTAATGCGTTGCGTTCGAGAGCAATTGCGTCGTCGAGATCAGATAGTGTGCCGTGCCGCTCGAAACGAGCATAAAGGTAGCACGCTACATTGGCGAGTGTAACGGCCCGAAGGGGATGTCCTTGCCGGCGAAGGTCAAGCGCATTACGCGCAAGGGCAAGCGCCTCATCAAGGTCAGACACCTCACCCAGCCGCCTGAAACGGGCATAAAGATAGGCCCCGACGTTGCCCAGAAAAACAGCTCGATGAACATGCCCCTGAGGAACAAGTTCGAGTGCATTGCGTCCCAGGGCAAGCGCCTCGTCGAGGTCAGATAACATTCCGAGCTCGGTGAAACGGGTATAGAGGTACTTCGCGATATTGCATAGTGAAAATGGCTGACTTGGATCGCCGGGCGAGCGGAGTTCAAGAGCACTCCGTTCGAGGGTAAGCGCATCGTCGAGGTCAGATACAAATCTGAGTTGACTGAAGCGGCAATGGAGGCAGTTCGCCACATTGCTTAGCAAACTAGCCCGGACGGGGTGTCCTTGTGGGAGAAGCTCCAGCGCACTGCGATGGAGGGCAAGCGCCTCATCGAGGTCGGCTAGCATTCCGAATTGAATGAAACGTTCATAAAGGCAACCCGCGACATCGCGTAGTGAAGATGCTCGACGAGGGTGTCCGTGAGGGCGAAGCTGTAGCGCACTGCGATGAAGGGCCAGCGCCTCGTCGAGATCAGGCTCAGTACCTAGCTCGTTGAAACGCAGGAGTAGCGACTCCGCGATATTAGCAAGAAAGATGGCGTGCTCAGGGTGTACCTGGGGGCAAAGCTCCAGTGCATTGCGTTGGAGGGAAATAGCCTCATCGAGGTCAGACAATATTCCACGCTGTCTAAAACGGGAACGGAGAGATACAGCCATGTTTGAAAGTGAAACAGACCGATATGGATGTCCATGTGGGCGAAGTTCCAGCGTATGGCGTCCAAGAGTAAGGGCCTCATCAAGGTCAGATAATGAACCAAGATGGGCGAAGCGGGCATGATGATACCATGCTAGGTTACCCAGTGACAAATTTCGGTGAGGATCTCCTTCATGGAAAAGTTCTAGTGCACTGCGCTGGAGGGCGAGGGCTTCGTCGAGGTCGGATAGCATTCCAGATTCAGTGAAACGGGTATAGAAGAAGCCTGCCATATTAGCTAGTGAAAGGGCGCGACCTGGATGTCCCTGCGGATGGAGTTCTATTGCATTGCGCTGTAGGACTATGGCCTCTTCGAGATCAGATAGCACTCCGAGTTGGCTGAAACGGACATGGAGGCAATTTGCCACCTCGCACAATGATAGGACTTGATCGGGATCTCCTTCAGGACGATTTGACAATGTTTCTCGATTGAGAGCGAGTGCCTCGTTAAGGTCTGCGATCTCTCCTCTCTCGCTGAACCGGTCGTAGAGGACAAAAGCGAGGTTGTACAGCGCACTTGTCCGATCGGGATGTCCTTGAGGGTAGAGCTGTAATTCGTTGCGGCAGAGGGCGATCTGCTCATCCAGCGTAGGCATTGAGAATAAAGAATATTGATGTAAATTGCCAATATTTAGGCTATTTAAATGAAGTCAGGCAACTTGATCGGCGAGCTATTCGTTGCATCATGATGCTAGAAGGTGACATACCTCAATAGTGTGTATCAGTAGAGCACACAGACCGGAACTTCAAACTGAAAATTAGGCCCCAAGTCCGCTCACAAATGGGGCGAGGTCGTTGAGTTATTCTTTGCTCAGAACAGGCCGACAACAGCCTCAAAGTAAAGTTGATTGAATAGTGGGAAGGGAAGCACTCCAATCTCATATACCAATACTTACAACCGCCAAATATGCATTATCACTGCGTTCTGCGGGATCCTTCAAAACGCGCTTCCTTCCTCCCTTTCATCTCCGTTCCCATCCTCCATACCAGTTGTCCTTCTCCTACTGCTTGGTGTAGTATTCTCAATGAGTATTCTGACCGCCTCCGAACTATCACTTTTCACTTTCGATGCGATATTCGTCAAGCTTGCCTGTGGAACCAGCGGCTTCACCGCGGACGCCAACTGTGCCGCAGAAATACCCAACGCATCCGCAAGCGCATCTAGCGACCCTTCCAGATCGCCCCTTTGTACGCCCTCGGGACGTTCCGATCCATACCGTCTCCAGTCTTCCGCACCCGACTCGCCCACGACGATACCCCACCATCCGACTTCATCTTTCAGTCTCTCCAACAGGGCCACCATCCCATAAATGTACCACCCGAAGAGCAACAGCACACAGAAGAGGAGGATATACATGAACTTGGTGAGCGAGCCACGTGCGCCAGGGGGAGAGACCTCAGGAAGTGGTTTCTTTTCGGAGGTCTCTGGGGCGGATTCTTGTTGCGCGGGCAATTTGGATGATGTGGTGGTGGCGCGCGCACGAGTGCCGATACTGGGGCCGGCATGATGGAGATGGTGGCGATCGGCCGATGCATGGGATGTGGTAGTTGTGGGCGAGGAGGGAGGCGTATGCTTAGACTCTGTACGCTTTCTTGGAGGCATTGTTTACTGATAGACGAGGAAAGAAGACGAAAAGGAGTTGAAGTGTCATACCAATTTGTGATGTCAGATCATGTGATTCCGCGGCTGACAAAAGCAGTGTCTATGTAGTGTACAGTCTCTAGTGCTGCTTCAACAACGACCGCCCGGTCATCTCTACAAAAGACTATCAGCCAACAAAATACGGATCCGGGCGTGACTCACCTTCTGGCTGCTCCAATCCAAGGACCGCGAGCACAGTCGGCGCCACATCTGCCAATGCTCCCGCTTCCTCTGCTGATTTTGCACCTTCATCATCCTGGACAAACTCCAGGTTCTCTCCAGTCATGATGAACGGGACCTTGTTCGTCGTGTGTGCCGTGTGCGGCGCTCCAGTCTCTGGATTCACCATCTGCTCTGCGTTCCCGTGATCAGCCGTGATGAGCAAGACATATCCGGCCTTTTCGCACGCCTCATAGATCGTCCCGACTGCCTTGTCCGTCGCCGTGATAGCCTTGACAGCGGCCTCGTACACACCCGTGTGTCCCACCATGTCGGGAGGTGCAAAGTTGCACATGACAAATTCGTGTTTCTTGCTCAGAACCACCTCTGCAACTTTGTCGGCGACCTCCTGGACGCTCATATGTGGCTGCAGGTCATATGTTGCAACCCTAGGAGAAGCGATCAAGTGGCGTTCCTCTAAAGGAAATTGTTTCTCGACACCACCATTGAAGAAGAATGTGACATGTGCGTATTTTTCTGTCTCGGCAATATGAGCTTGGGAGAGGCCTTGTTTGGAGAGCCACTCTGCAAGGACGTTCGTCATCGCTTGCGGCGGGAAAGCAACTGGGAATGGGAACTCGGCATTGTATTGCGACATCGTCGTGATGTGCTTGTTTGGGACCAGTTAGGCTGGCAGCGTTGCTAGCTAAAGACGGAGGCTTACGAGATTTTTGGGAACGTTCGCCTCCACTGGCTTATCCGGAAGCCCGATCACGGAGACAATCTCACGCATGCGGTCCGAGCGGTAGTTGAAGAAGAACAATGTGTCTCCCTCTTTGATGCGTCCTTGGTCGCCGTTGACAATGATGGGTTTCAAGAATTCGTCGGTTTCTTTGTTGTCGTACCTGTCTTGGATGGTCTTGAGGGTGTCTTCAGTCTTTTCACCTTCACCGTCGACAAGGGCGTCAACAGCGATCTTGATGCGTTCCCAGCGCTTATCGCGATCCATGGCGTAGTATCGGCCGATGACAGTAGCCAGTTCACCGTATGACTCGGACTTTATGAACAAAAGTAATTCCTCGGCGTAACCCTTGGCCGACGCAGGAGCGGTGTCACGTCCATCGCCAAAGAAGTGTACATAGGTGTGAGGGACACCAGCCTCTTTGGCCGTCTCGAGGAGGGCTTTGAGATGACGAATGTGGGAGTGAACACCACCGTCCGAAACCTTGCGGGCCAGAATGTCAAAAATTTCAGCACATATATTTATGTACACATACCAATCCGAGGAGATGCAACCGACCGTTGCCCTCTTTAGCGCGTTTCGCGCTCGCGAGGATTGTTTCGTTCTTGTGGAACTGTCGCTTTGCGATTGACACGTCAATCCGGACAATGTCTTGCCAGACGATCCTGCCAGCGCCGATGTTGAGGTGTCTGTGCGCAGCGGTGTGAGGAATAAGAGACGAACGCGCATTCTCAACGTCAACGTACCCGACCTCAGAGTTTCCCATGAGGCCGTCGCTCAGGCCGACGGCATTCCCATGTGCGTTGAGTGTCCGGTATGCATGTTTTTTGGCGATGGTATCCATGTTGGTGGTATCAGCAGCCTCTATTGCATTTCCTTTGGTTCCATTCTCAGGTGCGATTCCCCAGCCATCGTGGACGCTTTTAATCAAGATCAGTGCTGAACGTGGTGACCTGAGCTTGTCAACGCACATAAGGCAGACCTTGTTCTTGACTTGGACCATGATGAGAGTCAAAGAAAAAAGAAACTCTAGTCTATCCGAAAGACAGATCGGCGACGTTCGGGGCAGCCGATAAGATAAAAGCTTGGTCAGCAAGAACAATCAACCTAACCGTGTCCTCAACGTTTCCTCACTAGTTTCCAATGGAAAGACGCAAACCTACCTTTTTAGATTAGAGGGCCTCGTCGTTCCCCTCGACAACGTTGCAGATTGCGCCCACCAAGTGTATTTCCTGCCCAGGGTTCTGAATCGATATTTTACTTCAAGTCTCCAACTTGAAGGTGATGTTTCGCATCCACTTCGTCTCACTACAGTCCCCCCTCTGGCGTGGCTCGGCTATGGATTGGATCTAACTCGCATTTATTCATTCAATCGATGGAAGCTAATACGACAGCCTAATCCCAGTATTGCTAGTATCCGCGGAGGAAATTCCGACCTAGCGGACGCTCTCGTTTTGGCAACCCCGACCTCGTCACACTCAAAACATCTGAGCTGTGGTCCCTCCTCCTTGACACTAATTACAAGACACTCAGGGACAGCGTCAGTCACCTTCCGAATTCATCGATGTGTAACAGTCTCCCTAACAACGAACTCGCTTGAGTCGTCTTTGAACCAAACCATAACTGTGGCGAGTTTGAGATTCTAAATCCTAACTCCCAGTGCTGTCATCGGAGGAGATGATAGTGGCCAAGGCGCTCTCCCGTGGACACTTGTTTTGGGCCCTGCTAAACTCTATAAGACTCGCCTTAGCAGCATCTCGTAGTCGTGTCAGTTGAACCTCACTTCATATTCCATTTGAGCCCTACCCCACGCGTCGTGCAAAACCAACCAGGTCAGCGTCATCAACGATGATACTCCCTTTGACAATTACCGTGACATGAGCAGTTTCTGCCTGAATGCCCATGTTGATTCTAGCAACAGATGCGCTGATTATCAAACTCCTTGAAATTCTGTATTGCTGTTCTCTTCTCTTGTGCTTTGAACGCCTGTCAAATGCTCTTCCAACACGCAAAATATCTTGATTGCGTATGGTGTGTTAGTAACTGTCTGTCTGGGCTGGAGTTCAATCTCACGTGAGTTCCAGACGTTCGTGCTCAGTTTGACACCAGGTTTTCAGATTCAGTTCGTTCGGCATGACAATTCGACTGGCTACTATCAATTTCGAACACCAATCATATGTTAATCTCGTCGTCTGTTTGCAGATCAGGGCAACACTGGACCCGTCGTTGATGACTATTAGCAGCATGACAAAAGGTCCCGCTATCCTGCGTCTTAAAGTTGAAGTATCGATCCTGTCAAAGAAAAACGTGAAATGCAGCTGTGGCTACGTTCAGTCCATCTCGCAGGTCGTCGTGTGCCGTGTTCAGTGGTGGGAAGTCATTCAGTGTGCGATGTCCGACACATGAACTGTTTCATATAGCCCTTCGAATCTCTACTAGGTGATTATCAATCAACTTGTTCGACAACTCGTGAGTGCTTTATGTCACTTCATCGTTAACTTTACTGCATCGAAATTTGTGCCTCGATGTTGCTAATACAGGCCATACTGTGTCCGGATCGTCATTGATCGATTCGTTGTCTACAACATTAGTTGACTCCATTTAAGCCCTACGGTCTAACGTCAGCCACACATGCGCGTTTCCATGTCCCTGTTTGCTTGGTATGTATAGCCTCTGGATGTTTTGAGCGCATACTGTCATAACGCGTAAACAAGGGCTTAGGGGGCAACCCATCCATTCTCGATATGTTGCCAAAGGCTTGGCAAGCCATTCGAGTTCCATGACTGTAAGTGAATACTGTATTGTATCAAATTGATAACCTCTATACGAAGTCGCAGGCGACCTACTGAAACCGCAAATTGGCATCAGGCCAGCCATGTTCCACGGCAATTAGTTGCGAGGACTGTCATGCCCACATTGTATGTCGCAAGCTCTACTAATCACAAAAATTTTACACCGGATTTGTCAACCAAGCTCGTTCACTATTCCACGTATGAACGAATCCTTCACGCTAATGACAGTGTTCAATGGCCGAGAGGGTCCACGTCTCCGGAACGATGATATCTCTATGTATCAATTCTACACGTATGATTCCCTGTCAGCGATCATGTCAAACATCACAAATTTGTCTCTAAAACCATTCAGGAATCTGACTCCTTCCCAACAATCCAAAGCCTCACTTACTTAGCCGTTCACGTCTTAGCACGACGCTCCTTAACGCTATACTGTTCAGCAAACTCGCTATCGCTCTCCTCAGTGCAGTAACCATCGTAGCTGCACTCCCAATGGTGCCCTCCAACTATGTCGCTCGCGACAGTGTTGCTATCATGATACGGGCTGAGGCAAAAGCGCTCACACCGACTCTTGGTGCCCGTACGTCGCAGAATTGGAGCAGTGATGAGACTCAAACATAGGCCGGTACTTAGAATGAGAACACGACCCAATGGAGGGTGATTCCTGCACTGCAACATAGGCATCAAGCACAAATCTCACGTCGCCTAGCTAAAATCATGCTCCTGACGGCTTGTTCCTCATCACAAATGTGTGTAGTTGCGACGCGTTTTTTCATCCGTCAGGGTGAACTAAGAAGGTCGGATAATCTGTTGGACCTGGACAAAATTAGTCTTGATTTCCCCTGTAACGCTCGTTTCTGCCAGCCATTGATTAATGATTTTTCATACCATCACCATTCATTTCTACTCATATACAATTCCTAGGACGATATCGCTCGTTTACAGCATATTGTCATTCGTTTCCATTACTTATCGATTCTTGTCAGGCATAAAATTAGAAAACTGTAGAAAGTGGTTTGGCCACAAGTGAAACTTATGTTGTTTGTTGAATATTTCCAAGGTAATCGTTCCTACTTTCCTTTCGAAATCTTAGAAGGTTCCGTCACGCACGGCAGTGATCCAGGCTGATGTCGCATCAGGGTACTATATGAAAGTAAGTTAACCTGAAGGGGTCCCGAGGCACGGAAATTTGCAACGTACCTCCCAGACCATTACACCAGCATCTAGAGCAAGTTCAGTCAACTCCCTAGTTCTTCACATAAAGAGTGCCAAACGTACTCCATCCGGAGGCATGAGCTTGAGAGACACACGATGCAAGAGTCGAAGTGTCCATGTACCCGGTGCCGGCATCCGAGGACGTAGCCGGCTTACCAATGACAAGCTTGTCAAGAGAGACACCGTTTGCTGAAATCTGGAAAAGCGCAGTCTCAGGCCACTTCGATGATGAGGCAGTCAGGAGGCCAGAGCAGGTCGTGTACTCTGTTGAACCCTCTAAAAGGCTACAGTGAGTTAATTTCTTTAGAGAAAACACCCGCTTACGGTTGTAGAACTAGCATGCGCAAACAAACAATTCTGTTAGTATACTGCATTCTTGAGGGGATTGGAGACCATACTTGAACATTGTACTGAGGCAAATATTCAGCTAACATCTTGTACAGAATATGTCATAACATACCCAGTCAATCAAAGCGCCTACGCCCCTGTGGACTTGTAGGTATCCTCCACCACTCCACATGTTGGGAGAGAACCAAGGCGCAACGGCTACAAGTGAAAATTGGTTCCCGCCATGTAAATGCAAGTTGAAATGGCTTACGTGCGTGACTAATTATATACTGTCCCTGAGGCAAGTAAGCCCTAAGTTGTCGAGTGAAGGAGATGAGCCATGGCTCTGCGATACCAGAGGAACTGCCGAATGCGGTGAAGTCCTAAAGACATCTCTCATAAGAGCAGGGCATACCACCCCAAATAAATTGGCGCCATACTTCATAATCAACATCAACTCCCTGGAGGCCATACTGCTTCACCCAGGACGCCAAGTTGTTTGCAACAGTAATGGGATTTGCTCCTGACGTTGTCGGTGCATCGGTAGCCCCAAATGCAGATACGATCAACGAGATCCCCGCTGCGTTGTACTCCTGTAGGTAGGAAGTACGTTGGCTAGGTGTGAGCTCTTGCCACCCCAAAGCCATGTCGGCTGCTCCAGAGGTCAACCAAAAGGAGAGAGCACTGGAACAATATTAATCCCTCCGTATCCCAAACTCCAGATCGTGAAATTCACTTACTAAACATTGTACCCCTGGAATAAAACGACATTAGCGAATAGTCGTGCATGTAGGGACGTGCATACTTTAAGTTGTGTAGGTGTGGGAAGGGGAGAGACCCAAGCATCATCGTAGACGACGAAACGAGGCGCAGCAGGAGTCGATCTCTTCAAAAGGTCACGAGCTCCCGGACTGAGGCTCCTGAGCTTGTCCACGAGTGGAACAGCCAGTGTCGATCCAGACAAAGAAAAGGCAGCGAAGCACGCAGCCGCGATGGTGCGAACAAAGACCATGGCGTCAATGCCAGGAGCTGGATGAGAGGCGACGGAGAGCTAGCTAACCTGCGCGAACTATCCTGTGTGATCCCCCTACGCTTTATACGTGAAGAATAGATGTTAATGTGGGACAAACTCACTAAAATCGTTCCATAGGACACATGACGAATCAGGCGGTAGTGGTGACACGCTGGTACAACCTAAAACAGCATGTAGACGTTAGGTCTTGTGTCTTCGTATAGCCGCGTCCGACTCGTCACCTGGCATGGTTACGCATGGTGTATCGATGCTCGACTGTGGGTGCCACCTCGTGGTCCATTGCATCCTCAGAGCTATAACATATATGTGCTCATTGACATTCTTCGGGAGCATTGTGAGTAAGTTTTCACCGCATGTACAGTTTCTGCAGGGCAGAATAATTTAGTGACGATAGCGTTGACTACATAAATGAGGCAAGGGCGAGAGAGGAAACCATACAGTTGACCTCTGGCTGCAGAGCTGTGAGGACTAGACCTGGTTCGCTATTGAGAACGCTGTCCCCAATATTCATAGTTCGTCCGTCTCTGTAAGGATAATTTCAAACCTTTTGCGGCGGCGGCGGGCCGAGTCTGATGGTAAACCCCGCCGGTAAGTCTATATGGTGGATCGATTGGGCTGGGCATCATGAGATACCGATTCAATGGCCAGTTTCTGTCAGTAGAATATACCCCAGTAGTGTGGTTAGTGCATTGAAGCTCGTAATATGAAAAAGCATAATAGCCTAAAGCTCACCTTTTTGGAACAACTGTTCGGTTTTCCACCTACCACATGTGACTCGTGGCCATGTGGGCAAACGATTGATAGCCGAGGAATACAGGTGGCATGTTTTCGATGCCAGCAGAGTCGGTGTGGCTCTAAGTTGGTACAATTCAGACGGTGTGAGCATCATTGGCATCGGTGGCAGTACAATAGTAGTTACCACCTGACGTGCCCGCTAAACGAGCCTAATTAGGCTCCTCCGTTACGTGTTCCCTCCAGCCTAGTTGGGCTCCCTTCCCGTGACAGCCCACTAATGCAGAACGATAGAGCGGTCAGTAAAATTTTGACGTACGGGTGGACTTTGAATATACGTCTCCAACTGGAAAACCCCAATTTGGTAGGCACTGTGGTTTATCTCTCCTGGGCCTCATCAAAACAAAATCATATCAGAGAATAAACCATGTTCCATGACATTCCAACAGCTAAACTGTGCTGGAAGTATGTAATGGTCAGTCAGATGCAAGCTGCTCCTCACCCATCCCCCCCGGGCTTCCTGTTGTTAGGCAATGGCACGGGTACGGGTACGGGTACGGGTCCGTGCCATGGATACCCGCGCTATACCCGTATCCCCAGCGCGGGTCCTACTCACTGCCCACCTGTCCTGCCCGTCCCTCACCAATGCGCTCGCAACGGTGACGTGACGATGACGACAACACGACGATCGTGGCAGCACCACCGACACGGCGTCGTCGTGACCACTCACCGCCTACCTCTGTCCCACTCTCATGTCCCGCCCACCCTCTTCCTTGCCCTCACCCCACCCTCGCCCACTCACCAACACGCTCACAATGGCGAAGACGCGATGATCGTGACAGCACGATCGTCACCATGTCGTCATGACCACTCGCCGCCGTCACCCTCTCCATATGCCACCTTCGCCCCTCTGCCCTCGTCTTCACGACGACGACAATGACGACGATGTGACAACCGCTTTAACGCGGTTGTCGCCTCATCGTCATTGTCATCCTTGTTGCCTTCGCCTCACCCCTCCCTCACCCTCTTTGCCTCGCCTTGCCCCTCTGCCCTCATCTCACGCGATAGTCGCTTTAGTGCGGCTGTCGCCATCGCCATCGCCTCCCCCTTCTGCCCTCGCCTCACACGACGACGACGGCACTGTCACCGTCGCCTTCGCCTCATCCCTCCGTCGCCCTCTGCCCTCGTCTCACACGACAACGACAACGACAACGACGACGTGATAACCGCTTTAACGCGGTTGTTGCCGTCGTCGCCTTCACCTCGCCCCTCCCTCACCCTCTGGCAGCCCTCGCGTCGCATGACGACGACGACATGGAAACCGCGCTAAAGCGGTTATCGTGTCGCCGCCATTGTCACCATTGCCATTCGCCCTCATCGCCCTCACCCTCTTCGTGTCGCGTGACGACGACGTGATAACCGCGCTAAAGCGGTTATCGCGACGTCGTCGTCGTCATTGTCGCCGTCGCCTTTCGCCCTCGTCGCCCTCGTCGCCCTCTTCGCCCTCTTCGCCTTCACCTCGCCCCTCCCTCGCCGTCTGCCCTCATCTCGCATGACAACGACGACAACGTGACATCGTGTACGTTGCGCCGGCGTCGTTGTTGTGTCGTGCCCCAATGTGCACCCACCTCAAGGCTCACACTGTCGCACCGCCCCTGCACCGTGTTCGCCCGCGCCCGTTTCGTCATCATGCACGACACGACGCAACGACGATGTCGACGCGACGTCATGTACGTTGTGCCGGCGTCGTCGTTGCGTTGCGTCCTCAGTGTCTAGGGTAGCACCCGTGGGGTACGGGTACAGGTACGGGTCACCGCTCGGATACCGGGGGTATACCCGTGCCATTCCCTAACTGTAGTACACGATCTGATGTATCTACTAATGTTCATCAGCACTCTCCTGCCAGGCTGCAATTTTGCCAGCACTAGAAACGCCAATGTTAAATTACCCAGTGATTCTGAATGCAACCACTCAGCATCAAAATCTAGTCGGGTGATCACTCGGGGCGAAGCATTCCGTCGACCCGCTTAACCAAACCTGGGTCAGCTAGTCAAAACCACCGGTCACACTCTTGCCATGCACACGATACAATCCTAGCTATTTACATTTGAAAATCCTCTCTTGGGGGAACATCATCGAGACCTGCGGCATTCCTCAATTCTTCTGACTCGTCATATACTTCTACCTCTTCTTCTGTTTCATATCCGGCTGCCGGTTCTTCGACTTCTTCTCTAAATTCTTGAACATCGTCTTCGCCACCTTCGGCTTCCTCTATTTCCTCGTTCTCTCCTACGTGCGTGCTCATCTCGACATCATCGGTGGTGTGTGGTGCCGATGGTGGAACAGTCGGCAGAGGTTGCGTAGTAAACGGCGGTGGCAGGGCTGACTTCACCTTCCCTTTCGGCCGCGACGCCGATGATATACTTTCAGCCTCTTTTGCTTTCCCCTTGCCTACACTGTTATTCCGCTCGACACCCACAGTCTTTCGATTCTTGTCCCCTTTCGTATTGTCGCGGTAAACTATCCAGAAACTAAGAAACATCAAGCGGACAAAAAAACGACAAGTTACTTTGAAGTTCATTTTGCAGCGGGTCGACCAGGTCCCCGAATTCAATCATTTCGAGTGCCTTGAGTACGTCGGAAGCAGAGATACTTTTGTGTTGCTTCGAGAGGGCGACGTCTTGTGCACTAAGAGACAGCGGTCAATGTCCATAGGTTTTGAAACGTCTTTGCCTCACGTTGCAGCTAATACAACACCTATGAGTTCCTTGCTATGACACAGCGGAAAGTCTACTGACCGAGATAGTTGATAAATACGGTTGACCCTTTTACCAGAGAGAGCACTGTCTCCTTTTGCAACTTTACATTGTCTGGTATCTACAAGACGCTTGAGATTGAATTCAGGAAACGGATCCGAAACGCACGGCTGACTTTGCGATCTTTGTTACTATGCTCTTTGGTAGTTCGAAGTTCTCGATGCCTTCTGAAACGAGGTCTTGTTGAGCCTGAGCGGATATCTGGCCTCCACCCGCATCCTTGCGTGGCATTCTATCGCGTTGGAGCTATATCTAGCAGCACCGAGTACCAAGAATACACAAAGCGCAGTTGAAGAAGTCGAAGACGACGCCAAGGCCCAAATGATCATAGCAGACCACGTGACCACGACATACACTACTTTTCCGTTTCCAATGTTCTCAACACCAACCACTGCAACAGGTATTCCAAAGATCAGTATTATCGCTAGCGTGCCCGTCAGTGAGCATATTAATGTAAGTGACGTGTTATATTTCATGCTTTTCTGACGTTTTTCAGCACCACATCACTTGAATTGTAACTGCATGCGGATATGATGCACAGCGGGCTCCGTCTTCTACTTTGGCTTTCCCTTGTTCACTGCGTAGGGATATACTTATTCACAAAGGGATTTCTCCTGAGCCGGCTATCCCTTCCAGACCGAAACGAATGTGGTGGTGACGCGTGTACTTCTCTTGCGACACACAAGAAAGCTATCATACTAATTATCGACGCCCTTCGATTCGATTTCATTTCCAGTCACCCCACAGAACCACCTTCGCCATACCACCACAACGTTCTGACACTTCCTCAGGAACTCACTGCTGCTCGCCCGCAACACTCCTTCATATTTAATGCCTATGCCGACCCACCAACTACAACACTCCAGCGTATCAAGGGTCTCACAACTGGTTCACTTCCGACATTCGTCGATGTTGGAGAGAGCTTTGGTGGCTCCGCTATTGATGAAGATTCGCTACTGCACCAAGTTGTAGCTTCAGGTCGGAAGGTCAGCTGCGCGGCCCGCCCTCTGCTTCCATATATCCATACGCCTGAAAGGTTGCTCTTGCAGGCGATGATACATGGATGACTCTGTTCCCTGACATCCTTGATCACAACATGACCTTTCCCTTCGACTCGTTTAACGTCGAGGACCTACATACAGTCGATGAAGGGGTCATCGCTAACCTGTTACCTCTGGTAAACAACCATTCCAACGTTTGGGGCCTTGCGATAGGTCACTGTCTAGGTGTTGACCATGTCGGGCACCGCGTTGGCCCTGAGCATCCGGTTATGAAGGCAAAGTTGGAGCAAATGAACGACTTCCTTGCCCAGCTTGTCGACGCCATCGACGAGGAAACCTTGCTAGTTTTGCTCGGGGATCACGGTATGGACCGCACCGGTAACCACGGAGGGGATAGCATTCTAGAGACGATGTCGGGTGTTTGGATTTATAGCAAAGGTCCGGCGTTATCCCAGGGATTAACACCATTACCAAGCATCCTCGTTCCCACCACTGTGTTCCCAGGAGAGACTGTTTCACATCGGTCCATTCAGCAAATTGACCTCGTCCCGACAATATCGCTCCTCCTCGGCCTCCCTATCCCGTTCAATAACCTTGGAAGCGTTATCCCTGAAGTTTTTGACCGCGGCACTATTGGTGCAGGTGTCCAGAAAGCTCTCGAAATCAACGTGAACCAAGTCAAGAAATACTTGGACACCTACCGTGGCAGCCCGTCTGGCGGGGAACTCGATGTATTTTGGAGCCAACTTTCAGAGAGCTGGAAGGAAATACAAACCATTCCGTCCGAGGATGTACTCCCTACGCTCTGGAAGTTTAGTCGCCTCTCGCTATCAGCTTGTCGGACTCTTTGGGCACGCTTTAGTCTCCCTCTGATCGGGGCTGGTCTTGTCGTCATATTCCTTGGCGCTGTCGCAACGTACAGCGCGTATCACTTACTCGGCGATGATGCCGGAAATTCGGAGGAACATCTCGCAAGTGCATTATCTGTTGCGCTCAAAGCCTCCGCTGCCGGGTTAATGATTGGGACCGTGGCTTATTGTCTCTTTCCGAATGTGCTCGAAGGTGTACATCTTCATCACGCTTCCATCTTTGGGAGCGCACTTGCGTCCACGCTAATGTTCTTGTTTTCGTGCCGTTCGCCCATCCGACGTGACCAATGGACCTCCATCTCAATCATTCCCATCCTTCATGCGCTGTGTTTTGCCTCCAATTCTTTCACTGTCTGGGAAGACCGCATAGTCCTTTTCCTCACTATTACAACCCTTGTTCCCAATTTCTTGGTTGGATTCACTGCGCCAACACCCCGCCTTCGGAGCCGCATTCTTGGATTTTCTGCGTTGTTTGCGGCCTGTACGAGACTCATGGCAATGAGTACCGTGTGTAGAGAAGAGCAGCACCCATATTGCGCCGTAACGTTCTATACTTCTCCTACTTCATCCGCTCCTCCTATTCTCCCCTTACTCATCACGCCACCTCTTGCCTTCTTCATCCCATCTGTCATTCGGCGCATTCTGGCTATCTCAAAATCGGACAAGGGCTTGGCGAGAATTGTTTTCCCCCGGGCGCTTACGTTTGCTTTACTCTTCGGAACTGGGTTTTGGATATTGGAATGGGCTCACTCGACGGAGTTCTTCGGTGATGGTGTAAACGCCTTGTTCCGCTTGACGCGGACAATGCTAGCCAGAATATGTTTTGCGGTGGTTGCATTCGGGGGAATCTCGTTATGGTGGACGTCTCCCGTATGTCTCGAGGTCAACACCGAAGACACCGCTAACGCATCTAATGACCAACAAGACCAAAGGACCAAAGTAACCGTGCTGGGGTTTGCTAATGCATTCGGGTCGCCTTACTTTGTGTTCTGGACAATATTCCTGAGTGCGGTCTGGCTATGCACGCAACTCACTGGTCAGGTGGTTTTAGGACTCGCGGCTGTGGCGTTGCTGGCACATCTTGAAGTCATTGACAGTGTGCGCGATGTCCATGGGCTCCATGATGCGTTTGCCTTGAAAAAGGCAACCGCAACACTGAACCTCAACGCACTCGGACGCGAACTGTCGTTTTCAGAAGTCGTCCCCCTTGCGCTTCTGGCTGCTCATACGTTCCATGGGACAGGTCACCAGCCAACGATACCCTCGTTACAATGGAAGACAGCCTTCATCTTCACTTCCACTGTGTCTTTTCCCTTCTCACAGCTGACAGTTATCACCAACACGCTTGGGCCCCACTTCTTGATGGGTCTCGCTTCACCGCTGCTTGTACTCTGGAACCTCCCACCGTTACCTCCACCGCGCGGACTCACGGCCTCTTTACTGCGCGCTGGCCTCACTATTATGTTGTATCTCACGATTCTCTTGTTGGGGAGCGCTACGTGCGCAGCTGTGTTGAGGAGGCATCTCATGGTCTGGAAAATTTTCGCGCCGAGGTACATGTTTGCCGCGATGTTGCTTATTGTCATCGATTTAGGCGTGGTTGTTGGCATTGGGATAGGTGTAGCTAGAGTCCGAGGACAGATAGAAAAGATGTTTAGCCGGATAACTTTGTGATATACCTACTTGGACTACTCAATCTTCGGATCTAATTTCTTGTGAGCGCACTGCCCTGAGACGCTCCTCGGAGCTGGAGCGGACCACCATCGCCGTTACATACTCTTATATTAATTTCTGCTACCAAGGTTGCCCATCTTCTTCCTTTCCAACACCTACTTTACCATCAGCTCGGGTCAACACTCATTGTAAACGTCTTCCTCTCTCATTTCCAGCGACTCGCGCAGTCAAACGCGCACCACCATGACGATGAGCCTCCAACTTCCAGACCTCATGTCTTTCTGTAGTGCATTCGAACTGCGGGCCAACAAGCACTGTCGAGGGGTCTCCAAGGCTTCTGAGAAGTGGCTGCAGGAATCTGGTATCCTGCTTTCCTCGATGGCGTGGAGTGCTGCGAAGCCTGGGCTGTTGGCAGCAGCTTGCCATCCCAACGCGGACGCGTCGCAATTGCGTTTCATCACCGATTTCCTCAGTCTGCTCTTGCGCCACCGCGAGGGAGTCGAGGACTCGGATGTGTGCACGGTGTGAGTGCGGTTCCTGGTCTGGCTCCGATGCGTTTCATTTCACCGCTCACGTGGTATATTGTTCATGACGCGAAAAGTAGGCTCTCGGATCGATTATCACGAGTGGCGTACAAGCACCCCGGATGGTACATGCGGTTCGCCAAATCTCAACGATGCTACCTCGAAGCAAGACAGCAGTTCGCCACAAACGCCGCACAGGGCATAGTCCCTGACCTTGAGTCATACATCGAACAGAGCCGTGACGCGTCTGGTTTCAGGATGGCGCTGGATCTGGTCCAGTATGCGGGGGACGTGGACATTCCGGACGGGTTGTTGGCGGACGCGATGTTTGCAAGGCTGCATGATCATGCGTGTGACATCGCCGTTTGGTCTGCGGTAGGTGGTTCCTTGTGTCCGGAGCTGGACGCGTGCGCGTGCACGTCGGATCACGGTTGCTGATGGATGACTCGTCAAGGACATTGTATCCTATGCCAAGGGCATACCCTCGAAGCACGACGCGAACGTCGTCACTGTTCTCATGAGGGAGCGACATGTGCCGTTGGAGTGTGCTGTGTCGTTTGCGGGGATGCTCGTCAAGCAGAGTGTGGACGCGTTCGTGGCGACGGAAGAGGCGCTTCTTTCGGTGTCCGAGTTTGCCGCTGATCGCGAGGTACGACGATATTTCCGCGGACTGCGAGATTGGATTGCGGGGTTTGTTAATTGGCTCTACGAGACGGAGCTGTATCTGGGCGAGAAAGGGAACGAGGTCAGGGCTTTTGGGTGGGTGTTTATCCCCGTCTCGCCTGAAACGGGGGGTAGCCGATGATTCTTGGGGAGAAACGTCTGGATGGATTTCTTGACTTGATCACGTTGAGCAAGTACTGGGTATACTTGGACCTTTTGTTTCAATACGAACACTGGACTTTATATATGATGGTACGCACGGGTGTTAGCCTGCTGACCATAATCAATATGCACACTTTTGCAGGCCAAGTCATGATCGTTACAACTTGTTCTGCGCAGCCGTCCTCGCGCCTTGTTATCAGATAATTTTCCAACTATTGTTGGCTTCAGTCATTCTGATGTCGGACGGAGGGCACGATATTCTGAAGCCTGTAGTCGTCCCCGTCGCTTTCTTCCCACCATTTCCACCTTGATTCAATCAACCTTACCTTGCCTTAGGTTAGAGAACCAGGTACTTTTTTCGGGCCTTCCGACTGGATGGACGGTGGTTTTGGTCGGTAAAAGGTACACTCGTTTACCCTCACCTTTTGTCATTGGAGATGCGGTCTATACGTTTGGAGTAATAGTAAGGGAGATCACACAGTATGCTATCGGGGAAATGTGGCAACGAACTCATCAAATGTAAGGGAGACAGTCTCAATGTACCGTCACAGGAATGAAGGATGTTATGTCGGAGAGCGAGATTTGCCTCGTTGCTGCCGCTGTATAGGGGTTACTTGGGTATAGGGATATTGACGAGGAAGATATGACAGCGGTACCTGGATCGTTGTCGCATTGGAAGTGAATTATGATTCATGAATAGATGATCGGCAACATAGATTTTGATTTGGGACACTGCGGCGACGTGATGCACGAGCACAGCCACAGCGCTAGGCGCCATCGCTTCTCTCTCGCGTGCCACCACCTTCCCTGTGCACGTCCTCGTCACCACCCTCCGTCCTCGCTCGCTTTTTGCACCCACCGCGCCACACCCTCGCCTCATCCACCCGACTCGCCGTCTCGCAGCTCCTCCTCCCGGGCCCCAGGCGCACGGATCCCCCGTCGGTAGTTCTTCTTTCGCTCCTGCGAGGTCCCACCCGCCCTCGCAGCTCACTCCACACCGACAGGTCCCCGCTCTGGGCCGGCTAGTGCTTCGCGCTTGCGCCGACATCCTCCCTACTCACCCCAGCTCGTAGTCACACCCTCCGCCATGTATTGTAGCCAGTACACACAATACATACCCCCTCTCCTTCTCTCGCCGCGAAACCGCGACGTCCAAAGAGTTGGGACTTGGTTTCTTATCAGGGCTGTTCGTATAGACAAGGCCATACTCTACGTACTTACGGACAGCAGATAGGTTCAAGAGGAAAAAGGGCAACGATGGGACTCGCGAAAACGAAAGACAACGAAATTTGTCTACTCACCTTCCTCGAAACTGCTCCATCGGTAGACACGACTGGAGAAATATCGGCAGCAGGAATCGACTTTGAAGTCATACCCAAATTTACTGGTCACGATCATATCGAGGGTGAGCAGGGTGGGTAAGTGAATGGGTGATGTTGAGGAGCAACACTTGGAGTTGTGTTTCTCTCACGCCGTACGATGTGCATTCGTAATCCGTGAGAGCCACGAGATGGCGCAACTGATCATCACAGTTGAGCAGCCGCAATCACTTTTGTTTTATTGATAGAACGCTGCCAGAGATACGAGGGTGATGGGTCAAGGTTGTGGGTGAACGTTGGCGTCCAACGGAAGAGAGCCATGATACGAATCACATGAAGTATGTACGGAGACAAGTCATATGGTGAGTGTTATCAGAAACTTGGATTGAATCACACCGAGATGAGACGGCGTTGCCATGCAGCGATGCTGCGGAGCGTGGGGCAGAGATAAGGTCAGTTCCACACGACACAGAGGCGCATTCTTGGAGGTTCTTGAACAAAGGAAAGAGGGTGCAAGTCAATTAGATGCGATGCTTGTCCTTCAAGTTGGCTTGGAATCGCAGCCGATTCCATCCCCAGTAGCGCCAAATCGACTGGTTTATCGAAGGTTAGACTTTCCAAATATGGAAGGTGGCGCCGCTAAATTAGAAGGGAACGATGACGTCAGGGGTGCTATTCAATGCCGTTGCAGAATTGGCGTGCAAACCAGAATGCTTGTCGATGAATGAGTTCGCTACGCACTAGTCGCCGTGCACACTCTCACTCCACCAGTCTGGAGCATGTCCATCTGACCTCTGGAAGCTCAGCGGACGCGCAGCCTTACCCTCGTCGTTGCAGTTACCCGAACCCTTCCTGTCACTACCCTCCTGCCAGCTTCACTCCCACCACCTCCGATTCACTTTTCTGATTCCCATTTCAGCCGCCACAGTCACACCCCAGTGGCGTTTGGACATCTTTAGATACCATCCGGCACGACCACCTTGCAATCAAAAGATCTTGGAAGCGTGCGTTCTGCCCCCCCACTTCCGTCCCCTTCCGTTGCTCATCCGCTATACCTCACTCACCCAATGCACACATCCAATCCTGGTTCATCAGTGTCCATGGCCTCTCCTTCTGAAACACATAGAAATTCAAGACCTGCTGGGAGCACCGCAACTGATGAAGACACAAGAACGTTGCGCCATGTCCAATGGGCTCACGCTCGGGTTGAGGGGAACACATACTCCTCTCCTCGACAAAGCGTACACGAACTTGACGAGATGGGACTTGACGTATGTTCCCGTTTTCCCTTTGTTGTCTCCCGTGCGCGGCTGAAAATAATTGGTAGCCCGATGCGTTCGAGACGCTGAGAACCGCACTGGAGAAGCACCAATCAAAGGAGGGTCTGACCAGCGCACCAGGGCCACAACAAGGGAACGCGAATACTCTTCCTTCAATACCACCTCGAGCTGTTATCTCACCTAGCACAGCTGCCGAACCAGCGTCCCACCGTACCCCGCTCACGAGT